>JAJLYH010000021.1:0-126869 GCA_030571675.1 Arxiozyma telluris | reverse complement strand
CAAAGTACCAAGTCACCGTTATTGATGCCCCAGGTCACAGAGATTTCATCAAGAACATGATTACTGGTACCTCTCAAGCTGACTGTGCTATCTTGATTATTGCTGGTGGTGTCGGTGAATTCGAAGCCGGTATTTCCAAGGATGGTCAAACCAGAGAACACGCTTTATTAGCTTACACCTTAGGTGTCAAGCAATTAATTGTTGCTGTTAACAAGATGGACTCCGTCAAGTGGGATGAAGCTAGATTCAACGAAATCAAGAAGGAAACCGCCAACTTCATCAAGAAGGTTGGTTACAACCCAAAGACTGTTCCATTCGTCCCAATCTCTGGTTGGAACGGTGACAACATGATTGAAGCCACCACCAACGCTCCATGGTACAAGGGTTGGGAAAAGGAAACCAAGGCTGGTGTTGTCAAGGGTAAGACTTTATTAGAAGCCATTGACGCCATTGAACCACCAACCAGACCAACTGAAAAGCCATTGAGATTACCATTACAAGATGTCTACAAGATTGGTGGTATTGGTACTGTGCCAGTCGGTAGAGTCGAAACCGGTATCATCAAGCCAGGTATGGTTGTTACCTTCGCCCCAGCTGGTGTTACCACTGAAGTCAAATCCGTCGAAATGCACCACGAACAATTAGCTGAAGGTTTACCAGGTGACAACGTCGGTTTCAACGTCAAGAACGTTTCCGTCAAGGAAATCAGAAGAGGTAACGTCTGTGGTGACTCCAAGAATGACCCACCAAAGGCTACCGAATCCTTCAACGCTACTGTCATTGTCTTAAACCACCCAGGTCAAATCTCTGCTGGTTACTCTCCAGTCTTAGACTGTCACACTGCTCACATTGCTTGTAGATTCGATGAATTATTAGAAAAGAACGACAGAAGATCCGGTAAGAAGTTAGAAGACAATCCAAAGTTCTTGAAGTCTGGTGACGCTGCTTTAGTTAAGTTCGTTCCATCCAAGCCAATGTGTGTTGAAGCTTTCACTGACTACCCACCATTAGGTAGATTCGCCGTCAGAGATATGAGACAAACCGTCGCTGTCGGTGTTATCAAGTCTGTTGAAAAGTCTGACAAGGCTGGTAAGGTTACTAAGTCTGCTGCTAAGGCTTCCAAATAAACAAGTTAAATATAATATAATTTAGAATGTTTTTCTTTTGTTATTTATATTTTGTTTTATGTTATTTTTCACTTGTTTTATTTAATTGTATAATTTAGTGGTTTAGATAGTATATATATTAATTAACGTGTAAACAAATCCATTTTTGTTTTATTTAATTTTTTTTTTTTCTTTTCTTTATCCTCCTTTATTTATTTGGTTTTTCTTAAATATTGAACCCTCTTATCTGTTACATTTGTGTGATCCTTTTGTAATAATTATATAGAAATTTTGGTAGATAAAGTCTGTAAAGAACTGGAGAATACGAGATTAATATATTACATAATGAAGATTCCAATAAAAAAACTTATATTAAGAAACATTTATGTAAGCTTCTAGTTTAATCTACTCTTTGATCACTGTAATCATATGGAGAGACCACTAAACCTTTATTCTTCCTTGCCCCCCTAAATATCACTTCAAATATATCTATCAACTCTTGTTTATCATCAATCAAAAAATTTAATTTATTATTATTACCGGTCCCGAAATCACACATCATATGTTTATTCTGATAAAAAAACATTAGACACATTGGATCAGTCAATTCATACATTTCATTGAAATCAGGGACTTCTTCGATGTCCACCAAATAAATAGAGACAAACTTAGAAACCTTCTCACTGACAGATAATAATAAATCATCCATTAACATAGCCTCTCTTGAATTATCATTACCAAATCTGATGACTACCAGTTTTTCATTTTCAGTTACGATTGCTTGGTCTACATGCCATCCTGAATGTAAATGATACAAAATTTTGCTTGTCATATCATCCAGATATAACTTTTAATACGCTTCTGTAGTGTAGCTTAATTGATAGGGCAACTAATTTATCCATAGAGCTTGACATAGGTACCCATAGTCAGTGAGCAAAGAAAGAAAGTCTAAAATTGGTACAGTTTCTCATAACTATTCAGGTTCCCCCTTTCCAATTTAATAATCTTTATATTTTTATTTTTTTCATCTATATTTTTCAGAAAAGTGAGGTCGATTATTACATACCCTAATGTATATTTAGGGTTTTGAGAAAGAGTTCTTCTGAATAAATTAGAAATTTTCTATACTTTAAAAATTTCTTAATATGGTAAAACATTTTTGTCACATATAACGAGGTGTTTTGGCTGGTTTTTTGCATAAATTTGGAAAAAGCCATATTGTAGATGTAATCACATTTTACATTTTTCTGAAATTCGATCCTTGAAAGACCTAAGCTATGCAGAAAAGGGAGCATTGATTTACAAAAAAGTAAAACAGCTTGTAAATTTAATAAACCCAAGATCATATTCCCTTTCATACTTAACTGCCAGCCATAAAATTAAAATATACTTATCTAAACTTTTGAAAATAACGTAACATATCATTATATATATAAATCGTTCTTTCTCTATATTTTTTATTTTTTTTTTTCCGTTTTGGTTGACTTATTTCATACATTAATTCTTTACTTATTGTATGTTCTTTGGGACTTCTCCATGATATAAACACTACAAAATAAAAGGAACAGTATCTCCAACCCTAATTCATTTTTTTTGTGTCCTTGTATTTATGACTTTCGTAGAAAAATAACCCCAATTTTGTATATTGAAATATTCTACGAACACCTGTCAAAAAATACAGCTACTTCACCCTAGTCTACATTCGGCCAAAGTTTCGTATAACAAGATATTACATTGTTTAAAAAATAAAATAAACGGGGCGAGCTGGGAATTGAACCCAGGGCCTCTCGCATATTTGAGACGAAAACACCCAAAGCGAGAATCATACCACTAGACCACACGCCCGATTGAACTTCTGTTGTCATTGTATTGTGGGACCTTGCTGACGAATATTTTGTCCGAAACTATTGACAATTGTATTTTGTCCGAAGTCGCTGACAAACGTATTTTTCCAAAGTTGCTGACAAATCTGATTTTCTATAGTGGTCGATAAAAAGATGCTGACGCCACCGAGATAGTGCTGCGCCACCGAAACCTATTGTCTAAAATGTTCCGTGAAGTTCCATCAAATTATTACAATTAACAATTAGGGTGTGAATCACTGATCCACCCATATATCAAATTGAATAGCTGACCAAGTTTCAGAAATATATAAAAGGACAATACTTTATGAAGATGATGATCTATCTTCCGTAACTCTTTCCTTATCTATAATATTTATATATATGTCCTACAAGAACAACAATAAGTAACAAGAACAATAATGTTTAGCTCGATATTGTTAAATAGAATAGCCGTTCAATATATTAGCTATTAAGACCGTATAGTAATTAATGTACTGTTTGTAATAATTATTGTCTTTGAACTATTATAATATCCGTTAGATATTTAATTGCGCTTCCCGTGTTAAACTATTTACTAGACCACTTATCCACTTTACTACACTTCCGCTAGAAAAACAGGATGTCCTTAAGGTTTTGTGATGTTTATAAGTTGTAGCTTGGACTCAGAACTAATCAAAATTATTATACTATCGAACGGATAATAAGGGAAATAATAAATATATGTAAAGACTTTATATAGAGCAAATCAAAAGAATGGATGCATGTTCTTTTTTTCTTACATAATAAAAATATATACAATTATAAATTAGACAAAAATACAATTTTGGATACTAAGATGATAGATTTTATATATATAAAATCATAGGTTGATAATTTTTTTTTATTTGCATTCTGTAATAATTAACAATAGTTCTGAAAATTTCCCTTTTCAAAATTAACACAAATATTCATTTATGTGTTTAAGCCATTATGAGTCATACATTTTTGCAGGAATATTTTATGTTTTTAAATGTGTAATTATTGTTTTCATTTAATGGGCTAAATTTTTGCTGTAATTATAATGATAATTACAATATTCTAAAGAAGTTTTTTATAACTTTGAAGAGTCATTATGAAAAAGGGATTATATATGGTGTCTGGATATATATTCCAGAAATTTAAAGAAAAAAATTGTTCAAGAATGAAAAATTTTAAATAAAAGAAGGAAGCAAGAATAAAAAAATACTTTTTAGTACATACACTGTATACATATATTTTTATATTAAACAACAGATAAAGAAAAGAAATTATAAACGTAAAACCTAACGATTTAAGATTATAAGAACACCAGCATCCAGTATATTTAGCTGTTTGATAGTATGTGTTAGTTCATCTCCAGTTACTATCAGATAAGTCCAATGAAAAAATTTCAAAAATCCCACTAAAATATTGCTATAATTTAAATAAAAAAAACATTACACCCAATTTATTTGTACATTTATAATTTTCTATGAAAAAGTTTAAATAATATTTTCCATTCATCACTATTTACAGAAGCTCCAACATTTAATTGTTAGAAATATTGGAGAAATAAAAACCGATAATTCGGATGATACTTGAAGATGAACCAATAGGCATTGTTAGTAGTATCTTTTTTTAAGATCAAAAATAGGAATAGTTACTAATAAATATATGAGAATAAACTACTTGTCCAAAATTTGAAATTATATATAAGGTCAAGATAAGGTGTACAAAGAAACAAAATTCATAAGTTCTGTCTGAACAACTTATATAACTACATTTTATATTTATATATATTTACCTTTATACATTGTAGAGAGGAGACCGAAAAATTCTGATAATAACAAATATACCAATAACATTATTACTTAACCATTATCGCTGCACATGGTAACATCTTACGCACATCTTCGTATGAATTCCAAATTTTACCTCTACCTATATTCATGAAAAAAGAGAGAGAGAAAGCAATACATATGCGGTTATTTTAATAAAAAAGTGATCTACTTGTAAGAAGCCCTGATTGGAAAACCCTGAAATACGTAGTCCGCGGGTAACGTTTGAGATGTCGAGGCGAAGGACTTGGAACAGCCCGAAACTCTGGGCCCAGGCTGTGAGTGTATTCGAACGAGAGATCGTCGGATTGACCTTGGTGGCAAATTACGGAGAAACTTATTTCAAGAGACCTCTGATTATTGAGAGAGTGTGCCAGAGGTAATTATCAGCATTCACATTCTTATTAGATCTATTAGGTTCTACCTAAGAGAAAACCAACAGAATACTCCACAACAATAATAAGAATTATATAATTGGTTGACTAATTAGAATCAACAACTATATACTTTGTAAGTGTTTATATATAATTAATATCCATATTTTGGTATATTACTTGAGATAACCCCTTACAGGTTGAAAGTTCTTTTGAAAAAAAGTTGAAAATAATAAAATATATACAAATGATAAATATAATCTAGAACTAAACCGAAGTGTGTAAAATAAACAATTTATCAAAACTGTTGAAAGGTATAGTAATATTGAGATTGATAAAAAATTTTCGTAAATGATAATTATAGAGTTTAAAACAAATTGATATTTAAGAAGGATTCATTCTGTGATTCAAATCTTTTATCTAAGAATTCATAAGAAGATACATCTAAGATGTTACTGTGTGCAGCGGTAATGGTTAAGTGTTAATTTTATTGGTATATTTGATATTATCAGAATTTTTCGGTCTCCTCTATATGAAGTATAAAAATAAACATGTATAAATATAAATTATAATTACATAAAATGCTCAGAGAGAAATCATGAATTTTTTGTTTCATTCTTTACCTCGTTCTTATATATAATTGAGAGGAAATAGATAGATTATTCATTTGATTAGTGTGAGTGGACATTGTGGAATAGTATATCTGTCAAAATCAATAATTAATAGTATAAAGGTCGATTATATTGTAAGACTTCTTTGGCTTCTTTTTATGTATGACAACTATAAATATTGCTAACTTATATATGAATCTTATATTTTTCTTCTTCTTCTTCTTCTTTTTTTTGTATAAAGTAATTCTTTAAAAGATTAAATATTTCAAGATAAAAAAATACTATTTTTTTTGTTGCTGTTACAGAACAGTTATAGCATAATTAACAGTTTACCAACAGATGATTTCTTCAAACTGAAAAAAAAAATCCAGCAGTATTCCATAACTGAAGTGATATTCAACCAATGAATAAGTACCGTATTTTATTTATATCACAATAAAAATTTTTAAATTCCAATAAAATATGTCGTATAATATATATAGGTTAATTTAACCATCCTGAATCAAAAAAAAACCACCTCCAACAAAGTGTTAGTTTCAAAAGAGACTAAAAACTACGTAAATCACAAGAAGACATAATTTTTACTTTTTACTTTTTATTTTTATTTTACTGAACACATGTCGATAGTAATTGCACAATGAAAGAATAAGAACAATTATTAAATAAAACTTCTTATGACATATACAAGCATACTGTTGGAAAGAAAAAACAGACAAAGACACAGTAAAGAGCACGAAAAGTAGCAATCTTTTTCGAAGCTTTCTGTCAACACTCTAATCAAGCACACCTTGTAGTTAACAACTGTTTCTTTTTGGAATAAGACAAACCACTACACTTTCTCTTTTAGTTGCTTGTCATACACAGGCTGCCTATTTCCTGTCTCTGTTCGTGAAAGGGTACTGATCCAGTTTTCGTGTCCCAGAGAATTCCGTTGTTCCCTTTCCCATAAGTCAGAGAAGAGAAAAAAAATAACAAAAAAAAAAAAACAAAAAAAATACTCGAGGAGAATGAAATTTGATTGAGCGCGATGACTGATGAACGTATCTCTCGAGAGGGAAGAGGGTAGAGGGTAGAGGGTAGAGGGTAGAGGGAGGGAGGGGGACTACAGACAACTTAGATGGTATCTTTGCAACATTAGTATTGAATAACCTTTTTGGATATATATGTATCTTTTTGATGCTCAGTACCAAGCAAGAAAGAAAAATTTAAGATTAAATGGGTTAGAATCCAAGTATACGTATACATATACATACATACCCGTATTTGTCCAGTGAATTACACCAATCTATTTGTCTATTGATTTGTTATCACACTCAATAATTATATTTTAAGGACTGCTTGCAATCACATATTTATATATTTCTCTCTCCTTTCTCCTTCTCCCCCCCCCGTTATTCTTCCACGAATCCATGTCAAATTCATTGCTACCAAAAGATGATATAACGTCTCTATTCTGTGATGAAAATGATATCACTGTCGATGATATCCAAGATGTCATCGAGAATCGAATACAACAACAGGATAGCACTTGGAATGCATACAAGGCATCCCTTAATTATTGTTTCGAGGCTTTGAATATGATGTCAGATTTAATTAAACTACAAATGTTCTTCAATGAATCATGTGAGTTTACGTCATTAAATAATGATATCCATACTATATTTAATCATGGAAACGAGTTTAATACAGACACTTCAGATACCCATATTCCTCAATTTAATTCAATAAAAGATTTATTCAACAATGTTTCCTATCGACAATCGAAATACAAGGCCATTGCTCTAAAATCTATACAGAAATCTAATAAATTGTTATTTGGTTTAGATTCTTTAAATACAGGATTAATAGAGATTAGAAATTTTATTGATAACAATATGGATGACTTACTTAGAGATTCAATGACTTTACTGGCTGAGATCTGGTTCTATATGATAGTCAAATTAAAATGGTTTAAATTACAGATAATTTCTAGTTTCATCAAGGCTAAATGCCTTCTAATAAATTTTGAATTAAATCTAGTTTTGGATTATTTATCGCATTCGGATCTTTACAACAATAATATTGAATTTAAATCTGAAGCTATAGATAAATTAAAACGTACAATAACCTCTTTCAATACATTTATATGGGATCTTTTACGAAATATCGACAAATCAATTGAAAACAAAGATGAAGTATTATATAGTGAATCCTTCAAATCGTTTCTTGACATCGAGACAATGTACAACCATATCAATTTTAAATGGTTGATACCAGATGAGATTCAAAGCGACGAAAATAATCCATTTTTTATCGATGATGTATCATTTAATCCTTATTTGAGTTCGGATTTAAAGGATGTCAAACAATTAGGACACATTAGCCAATATGTTAATAATATGATAGATTTGATCCCAGATACCGAGACAGAGACAGAGTTAGAAAGTGTATCACATTCTCCAATGAGAAGAACTATGTTACACCCAATAATGGAGCAACAACAACAACAACAACAACAAGAAACAAATCCTCGTTCTATCCCAATAACGTCACCTACGAATTACTCAGGATCTCCTTATGGAAGTATTTCTTACCAATTACCCCATCTATTAAATGCCTTTAACAATGTCAAACAACTGGAACGCGATATAGAAACATCATCCAACTTATTAGTTAGAAATGGGAAAGATAAAGTAAATACCACAAATAGCACTCTTACCAAAATAGAATCAAATTCAAATCCAAAGGAAAGATCACAGTCCATGTCATCTTCTTTATCCACCTCTTCTACGTTATTCTCAACCACAGGATACCCCCAACCATCATTAACAAAAATGGCATTTGATGACAATCCTTCTACTACTAGAACACAACCATATAATAGCAATCACAATAACAACAGTAGGAATGTCAATATAGGTATAGATTCTGATATAAGTTCTGCCGGAAACCCTTCAACCCAGTATCTCTCAAAGGGACCCAGCATACTTCTTTCAGATACACTATCAATAGGGGCCACAAACTCACCAATTACTTCATCCTCAATCCTAAGTAAGTCTCAAGTATTAAAAAATGATTTTCAAATGTTAATGTCCATGGAGGACAAAACTTCCATTATGAATAGTAAAATGTTGCCCGATAGAAACAGATTTACCAATCCAACGATGATCAATACGACTTCACATATATCTGGTTTCCATAGTACACTATTAAATAATCTATATGGAATTAATAGAGCCAAATCTTCAAGTGATTTTGGCAAAAAATCAAGATCTCCAAGGTAAATGAATAAGTTAATCAAACATAAGGAACAAAAATAAAAAAAGTAATTAGGATAAACAAACCTAGAAATAAATTGGAATTAAAATCTCCTTGTTCTGTAATTCTTTTATAAAAGTCAAACCTTATTTAGGTCATATTGTTTCAAATACTTTAAAGTTCCAAAAATTTCTATATATCATTCTGTATTATTTCATTTAAATTCTTGATCTATTAACTATTTACATAAATACATTATATAGAGTGTTAATATTCCATACACATTTTCTCTAGTATATTTACAAATATGAGTTAGTCATAGTATATATATTGACACATAGACATAGAGGAGCTCTTTCTGCCATATTTAGTTATATAATATACATCACTAAGAAACATTTCCTATTATCCCTATCTCCTTTCTTTCTTTTATTTCTTTCTTATATTCTCTCTCTTTTTTTTTTTCTGACTTAGCCTCATGTACTGCGGAAATTTATGAGGCTAAAAATTAAGCAATTCAGTTCAACTAAGATATTCAAACTGAACTACAGTAGAGAACTGGAAGTTTTGTTACCGCATTTTGAATCCTTCAGCATTGAAAACGCATTAATCAGAACTAAAAATTTGAGATAAGTACACCATACCGGACTACCTTTAGTCAATTGCATATTTTTTTTATTTTCATTTTAGACCTTCCTGATTTTGGATAATTTCTATTTACCTCATTAGATCCATTAGTGTATTACCGTGATGGAAACCTGTTCCAATGAACAAAGACCTATTAGATTAGCTGTATTAGGTGGCGAGTCCACAGGGAAAACCTCCTTTATCTCAAGATTGACCTTGAAGATTGCCCATGAAGCACATTACCCTACGAAGAATCAAAACAACTGGCTATTTGATTTCATACCACATTCTCTACTAGCAAGGGCTATACTGGATGAACAACCTCATGAAAGGTTGTTAAGTCGAACACCAAGTAGTGAAAAATTGACGCCTATCTTTCAATCGCCTGCAGTAACACCATACGTTCAATTGTCTCCATTAAGTTTCCAATTCTTTACAGATAACTATACGCATTTGAAAAATACACAAAAAAATAAAGTTACCAATAGCAATATACTGAAAAGGACACGTAACACCACTTTCTATCATTATAATAGTAGAAGCAGTAATGACAGTTATGAGTCACAAGAATTTGAAGCCAGAATATCTCCCAATAGTAAACATTCTGAAACTATTAGGACATCTAATGTTTTACCAAGAAATTACGTCCCACCACAATACTGCCCAATGTCAATAGATATTATTGATACTGCTGGATTTAAACCAGATATGGTAGTACCCTTCTTGGAAGTTTCTTTGTTTAGGAATCTGGATAAATCTATTCTAAAGGGTCTTGCCAACCAACCTAGAGTTCCAGTGTCTACCACTTCCCTTTTGGTTGCTTCTGGAGCATCAGAATTAAATGGTAAGATTGATGGTTATATTTTAGTTTACAGTGCCATTCCTGAGTTAAATCGTCATATTGTTCCAGAACCACCCACCTACAAAGAACTAACCTCGGTACCCATGGATGGTGAATCAAATTCTGTCAATACTAAGAATGATTTATCGCAAGAAGATATCCCTAAAGGTGGCGGTTTATCATTATTGCCTGTATTACGATCATGTATACTAGATGCATGGACAGAATTTAGAAATTATGAAGCAGGTTGGAAGAATGGTGAGGAAGAAGATGTTTATACTTTAATCCACACTTTGAAAAGTATTTGGAAATCACAAGAATCAGAGCAATCTAAAATAACCAAAATCAATAAATTAAGGAAATTTAAAACTGAACTGGATAGCATTAACTTAGATCCTGCATCCCCCGATTCCCCACCACCTGTCATAATTGTTTGCACTCATGTTACCGCTCCTTTAGCTAGCCCGTTATTAATTCAAAAGGGGAAACAATTAGCGGCACAATGGAATTCAAGCTTTGTTGGTGTTGACAGTATTGATGACTTTAATATTGATGTTGCTCTAAGCTTGATTATAAGAGATATTTCAGAGAAAAATTATTTATTAAGTAAACATATTCATCATAGTCAAGATGGATATCAATCTTCACGTAAGCATCAGCGTAATAAAAGCGGGGGAAATATCAAATCGTCACCAAAGCCTAATGTATTAAAAAAATTTCTTTAGTTGCTTTGACAAATTAGATTCAACTATAATTGAATATGTGTGGACGGGGAATACTTAGAGAATAGCTATTTAAGTAGAGAGACTGGTATTATAGAATTACGTAGAGTCCATTATTATAAGAAAGGAGGGAAGGGGAATGTTATCGCATCCATAGACCTACAGATACACATGATATATACTAATGTTTATATGTTGTAACTTTAACCATAACTAACTTATACAAGTATTTAATGTCCTTATATTTTCAAATTTATATTCTATTTTTTAATACGTTAATAATATTCCAATGATGATATCCTAATTAAATAGAATGTAAACCAAACACCACAATGTAGTGACAGACAATTAAATATTCTGTAAAGTACTACTTGTAACAACGTATGTTTAAATTCTTATAAGTTGGTGTGGATTATTAAAGTTTGAATTTTTTGAACATTAAATATATAGGGTGTATGTTCTAAATAAGAGTACATCAATCAGTCACCTAATATACCCTTGTCATATGGAAGTATCACTGTAGAGAAAAAAATCCAATCACAGTATCATTCAATTTTATTTATAGATATTGTACCATCATGATAACCAACAAAACACCATGAGTGAGAAATAAATTGTTTTAATCTCCTCTGTTTTGAAGAATTCATGACAACCACATTCAGTGGTTCTACTTCATTACTACTGCTTGGTGTTGATTGGTATACTTCCATAGCACCAATCTTCACATATTTAAAATCATTTTTGTGGGTCGAATTACCAGTGAGAGAACCCTTTGATGATTCATCTGGTCGTATATTACCTTTTGATCTTTTATATTTCGATATCGTATCTTTGACAATATTTTTAATATAAGTTTTGCCACTCCATGTTGACCATATCAAAAATTGATTAAGCGCTGCAATATGCGATATTTTGTTACCTTTAATTTCCAATTTATCCAAATTAGAAACTTGTAAATTAGTGATTAATTCCAGGTTATTACTTCCTTCCGAATTTTGATTAATATGCGTAGGGTAATAATGTTTTGCAATAATGTTGTTAGTAGATGAGCTTAACATGATCCCTGTACCACTATTAACTTTACTGTTTTTATCTGTAACAGCAGTAGAAACATCACTCTGGAAGCTCTCTGGACTGGTTAAAATATACAGGTCTAAGACTGGTTCAGGGAAATGAGCTGTTGATATGTATGTGATAACAATCTTATTGAGAGCAATTTGATACCCAATAATGATGCCGCTCTCAAAACCAATAAATATGGTTTCTGCTCTTAAATCTTGTCTAAATCTCATAATCATACCTAATCGATCGGGTACTTTATTTAACACATTTTGTAACATCTTTTTGACAACAGGATAGAAATCAACATGATTGAATATCCTTGTTAATTTCTTAGTATTAATATCAATCTGATAAATATCTACAGTCTCCGAATCCTGGGTGTTACAACAACATAACGTTATTACCTCTGTATTTGAATCTAAAGAAGCGGCAAAATTGGCAAAATTCAGAGTATTAACATTCATCTCAAAGACACAATCCTCCCCTGATGGAAAGTTAGACCAATCTAATATCCTTAACGTATAATCCTTAGATAAATAAACCAAATATTTGTTTGCGATTAACTGAATATCGATTATAGCAGCTCCAGAGGGTGATGTTACAGATCCAATGGGACGTCTTGTTATCAAGTCCCACACAACAATGTTTCCTGTTTCATCTGTTGATATCAATTTGGGGATGATACTAACAATATTTGAATTCTCATCTTGTCTCTGTTCTTCTTCATTCAGCTCAATAATATCTTTATCTACTACCAACAATTGAGTTATAGACGTTGTATGTTTTCTCAAAGTATAATATGGTAATTGAGTTCTATCCATCATCAGTCTGATAATACGTGCTTTCTAGATTCACATATATACACCTATCTTTTTGCAAGGATTGGCTTGAGGTTGAGACAGATAGCATCTAAGAACTGATAAGCAAAAAATATTTAAAATAATCTTAACAAATTTTTACTTTAATATATTTGTCAGTCAATTGATACGAAATAGAAATACATATATAATTTAATGTTTTTGGTATCTTTTTATCTACATAAATCTATATATTTATATCTACATTTCTGTCTATTTGCGAACAATTGATGCTATCCTATATCTTACATGGTAACCTCAATAACAAGTAAAATATCATTAGCCTGCCTTCTAGAAAACCCTAGAATTTCTGTTGCTGTTATATGAAGGTGGAGATGATAAAACATTACTGTCACTATTAGTAAAGACTCTAGATATTCTTCTAACACCAGGTAAGGTTGGTGTGTCACCAGAATGAACTCTATCTTCTGTCCGATTGAATGATGTTGAAGGAATATTTTCATCATTTTTGTCACTAATATTGTCTTTTTGGGACGATGAAGAAGAGGAAAAAGAAGGATAACTAGCTAATCTTGGTGAAGGAATATATGGGCTGGAAGTAATTTTTACAGATTTCGTTCTTCTTTTCACAACTGTTAATCTTTCTGTGTTATTATTAGGAGAGGCAATACTATTATGCGAATGAGTATTCTTTAATTCCTTATTAATAGCAGTTATCTCCAGGTCGTTTACTATAGAATCATAGTTCTTTAATAAACTTAAATCTAATTCATTCTCTTTTGCGTATAATTGAACAACTCTGTCACATAATTTATATAAGGTGATCCAAGAGTCAAGATCTAAGTTTTTTAAAACTTGTTCACATTTATTATCAATTATATCTTTCGAAACCTCTTTGAACCCACCAAGTTTGTCAGTCTTTTCTATGAGTCTCTTAAATTTATTTAATTTTATTTCAAAAGAATCTAATTTTTTAATATCCTCATTTAATTTATAAATATATTTTGATTTGATTGTTTGTAAATCTCTATTTATTTTATTTAAATCCTCTTCAAATTGTAATTTACAAATCTGTTGATCTTTTAAAAGTGAATCATATTGTGAATCCAATTGACTTATTTTCTCCTTATTCAATGTTTGCAATTGTTGTAAATTATACAATTGTTCATTTAAGTCTTTATTTTGATTTTTAATTGAATCAACAGTCATCTGTAGACTTGCCAATTCTTCTTCAAAATCTTTAATCTTTCTTAATTTTCTATTTAACATTGAATCCAAATTGTCTCTTTGATACTTATACATTGAAATGTTTTCAATAAGTTTGACTTCTTTCTTTTGTGCAATATCCAAATTCTCTAGCATCGTTTGGGATTGTAATGTCAGTTGTAGATTAGTATTTGTCAAAGAATCTACCTTATTATATAACGACTCAATAATTTGAGTTGAACTTGACACCGTCTCTTTGTTCATTTCTAAACCAACCGCTGGCTGCAACATCTTAACAAAAAATAAGTACTATATTAATTCTTTCCTTTAATTATCCTTTATTTCCCTTGCCTCAGTTTCCTCTAAACGTAGTCGCATAAAACATCCAATTATCAGACACTTTATCAAAACACCTATGAATATCACACAACTGGGCCAATCGATGAGAAAAAAGTTGAGGAATTTCATTCTCTTACTATAACACTTCATAACTGTGGGATTTACCATCAGAATGAAAAAAATATGTCACCATAAAAGTTGCTCGAACTATCTTTAAAATTTGAAAATAACGAAATGAAAATGAAAATGAGAATAAAAAAAAGAATTAAGAGAGCACAAAGCGATATTGTTAAAGGTATCTTAGTCATACTTTGCTTTGTTCTATACACAACCCAACTGGTGTGAACATTATCACTACTTTCTGCAACTTACTTCGTAGGCCACTATCAGTGTACCAGCATAGAAGGAAAAAAAAGAGATTGGACAAGGATTTGTGCTATTTTATGTATAAGAGAGGTTCACATACTTTTGTTACCGGTGACACCTAGACACACTTTACGATAAATATTACAGTTAGATCTGAAGTCCCATTAACAGTAATTAATCATGGAAGAAAACGTTTGGGGTGATTTCTTTTCACCCGCAGCTAACTCTGGTGTTGACTCCAATGGAGCTAACATTCATGACTCAATACTGACTTCTACCAAGAACATTAATAATGAAAATATCAATAATACTGCTATACATCAACACCTTGATAAATTGGTGTCTTCAAATAAAAGTCAAAATCAAAGACAATCAGCATATTTGGATGATATTAATGAAAATATTAATAAAAAATTAGCAGGTATTCATTTGTACAACGCTTATTATCATGGGGATAAAGAGAGTCCCTTGGATATTAACTTAACTCCTGATGATAATTTTGACAATGATCATGATAATGACTCCTATAGTTTTAAAGATTTTGAGAGATTTGACTTTAATAATTTACAAAAATATCAGTATTTGGAGTATTCTGACTATGATATACCACAAATTTTAAATTATTTAATTGATTTACCAAAGAGTCATCCTCATTTAACTACATATCCTGCTGCAATATTATTCCAATGTGCTAGATATTCTGATCATATGAAGAAATCCAAATCTGATACAGAGTCTTTACTTTTTTTGGCTTTCACGAAGATCACTTCATCTATATCCACTACCAATAATCTTGACACAGCAACAGAAACCACAACAAGGGACACAATCCATAACCGTTTTCGTAATCCATCATCAAACAAATCGGATACGTTATCCAAAAACGAAACTGATCAGCAGACAGTAAAAAAAACAATCGACATTGTTACTCAATCTTATTGGATTAGTTCATTGACTTATTTATATTATTTCCTAAGCAAAGACGAATCCTTTTTTAAAAGACATCCAAGCCTTCTACAAGAATTGATTAATACATTACATATAATTATGAACGAATTGGTTACATCCATCCATGAAAGATTGACACCGGTCATCCAGAAAACACTACTTAATTATACAACTATTGAAGAAGTTAAGGAGACTCTATATAAAAAAGATTGGAATATCTTTAAAAAGATTAGACAAGCTAAATTGGCTAAGAAGAGGGAACAAGCTAGAACTTTACAAAGACAAAACGGATTGGAATTAACGAAAACTTTAAGTAACTCTAGTAATGTCACTACCACTAATGAGACTGATGCAGTAGAAGAAGAAACAGGTGATGACGAAACGGAAAATGGTATTACTAATCAAAATTCATCAGATGATGATACAAATAAAAAAACTTATAGATCCACATTTGATCCAGAAATCTTGAAACATTTATATCCACCTTCTTTAGAGGAACAAATGAAGCCATCTCCGTTGAAAATTGTCCAAATTTTCGGCGCATTAACATATGTTTTGAATTTACACCAAGTACACCCATTATTCCAGCAACAATGTCTATCAATGGCTATAAATTGGTTTTCAAGTACAATTTTTAACCAAATATTAAAAGATAAAAAACAAAAAGTACTATCAAGGGCTCGCGCAATCCAAATTCGATTAAATTTATCAACACTAGAGTCATGGATTAGAAATAATGATATAAGTATATCAAGACCTAAATTAATTGATGATTTTATTTGGGAGAGATTCCCTTTCACTTTGATACAAGATTTAGGGGATATTGATTTAAATAATCCAACATTACACAGTATAACAACTTTTAGACCTGTTAATGTAGAATCTGGGAAAACAATCACTGATAATACAAATTCCTTATTTTATTATCAAACTTTCCATCAAATTGCATTTCTCCATTTAGGTCCAGTATTTGAATTATTACAGTGGTTACAAATAGCAACGTCTATTGACTCAGAGGAATCTTTGGAAAATGCAATTAGTCTATTGCCACATCTAACACCTTCACAATTATTGAAAGCTATCGATAAATATAACTATGAAGTTAATGAACATAAATTTAATTCTAAATTAAAAAAACATCTTTTGAAGATAGCTAAACTGACCACAGTACAACAGATTTATTTAGAAGAAAAACAAATACCATTGTTATGCCTTCCCACAGTCACTGAGTTGACTGATTCCTTTGCCAATGATACAGAAATCCAGCCATTCTTACCCGATGATATACAAGATACTATTTACGAGATCCATGATACAAATTATAAGATGCGTATCAATTATATAGAAAATGAAGAAGTAAAAGGAGAATTTGATTCAAATAGTCTGCAAAATAGTGAAAATAATAGAAGCACAATAGATGTTAATCCGTTTACTACTAAAGATGATAAAGAGGGAAAAGAATCTAATGATGGAATTATTTCTACTTCTACTAACGTGATAAATAGTAACAATGATACAATATTCTCTAATTTTACTATGCCAACAACGTCTGTAGCTGGCCCTTCATGGGCTTTTAACAACATTGTTGCCAATAGTGGTAATAATAATGAAAATATGAATCCTAATGCTACTGACGACTATAACTATGATTTTGAAACAAATCCATGGTAATTATTCTTCACAACATTACTACTTACTGGTAGTACTATGTATAAAAAAATCCGTACATACATATTTAACTAAAGATATAGATAGTTTGAAATTCTTCTCCACCTTTTTTAATGTCCTTTCCAATCAAAGGGTGATCCATAAACAAAAAAAATTAAATGTAACGAAACTAATTTAATGACAGATCTCCAAAATAATAGCCATAATCATCAAATTATTATTTAACAAATACATATATATATATATATATAAGTGTAATCTAATTAGGAATATTATTTAGAAGCAATTTTCTAATAAACATCTTAGCATTTAATCTATCTTATTCAATAAATTGATTTTGAATCAAATTTGAGTTGTTACCATTGTTTTTATCACTATTAAATCTTTGATCAGCTTTCAATGGTGACATAACAGTTTTATTAATAAACATTTCTTGTGCAGGTAGTTCAGGAGTTTTTAAGGTTATTCCTGATACAGTTGCAGTTTGATTTCTTCTTGGTTGCACCATAGGGCCATTATTATCAAGTGATGTTCTTGAACTTAACATACCTGTGGTTCTTTTTTGTATCTCATTATCAGCTGCTTTCGATGTCGTTCTTCTTCTATTTGTTATCATTGTAGGACTAATTTTTGATCCAGTAACCTCAGGTGCTGCTTTATTAATATTACCATGAGTACCATAGCTGAAATCATCATTTTTTGATACACTGTTATTTGATGAATAGTTAACTTCATTCTCATCAATATCTGAGGAATTACCTACGTTTTCTTTATACCATTTATTAATTTTGTTAATTGAATTTTTAAATAACGTCTTCCCCTTAGAGGCAGAAAAATTATCTATAAGAGTTGAATCAACAGATCTGTTAGTGTCATTGTTACCATTGTCATCACCGTTAACAAACTTTTCTCCTGAAGATAAAGAAACTGGATCACTTGACCTCTGTGTATCATTGAAGCTACTTGATATTTTACTTTCCACTTGAGAATATGATGAAAATCTTTTCACAGAATCTTCCTTTGGTGTGGCAGATTTAATTTTATTTTCTCTTTTTGATTTGATATATTCCTTTGATGTAGGAATCTTATTCTCCTTGCTATCAGTAGGATCGTTATCACTGGGCGAAAAATGATCCCAGATACCACCTCTATACAACTCCTTTTCTGTGTTATATATTACGATATCATCCATATAAGGAACTACTAATGATTCCTTTATAGCATCTGCGAATTTTGATTTAATAGCATTGGTGATAACGGTATATGATAATTTACTGGAACTGACAATTGGTTCGATTTCAAGATCCATGATAGGTTGTTTCTGGAATGCATACCATAATCGATTCGATGGTGGCGGTTTCATCATTATTATTAGCGGACCAATCAACTTTTTCACTTCAACTGAAATTTTTAATGTCACTTCCCTTGATTTGAACCTTGAACCAAGGTTAATATTAACTTTGGTAGAGATAATAATCTTTAGATTTCCTTTATAGATCAAGTCGAAACCAATCTTCGTGGACCCCTCAGGAGTCAATTCAATCAATTTTGGATTTGTGATAAAAGGAATACTGTTACCTACATCAACTTTTTCGATAACAAAATCATCTAAGAACCCAGGTTTATTGATCTTTAATAATTTTTTGTAAATTTTGTCCCAAATAAATTTATTTAGTGTATCCGTTTGTTGCAGCGATAAGAAAATTCTACCTAGTAATGCATTGAACCATTTACTCTGTAACTGCCCCTCAGTAGAATTCAAATTTTGTATTAACATTAAAATGTCATGTGTATTTAAATGTGCAATTCTTGCAGAAATTGATGGATTTAGAAGTGAACCATTATCTAGTTTTTTGTTATTATTTTTACATGCATTAATTAATTTAAAGTACCAATCTTCTTTATCCATATTATTATCGAAATAGAGGAAAAATTGATTAGATCCATTAATAAACAATTGATCAGAAGAAACCCTCTCTCCATTCAACGTTGAAATATCATTTGGATTCATTGCGCCATTGATATCTCTATTTAAATTGACGTTGAATTGCAGAATATCATTATCAGTCCTTATATCTTTGTTAGATGGATTTTCTAATTTAACTGAACCCTTTTTAAATATTGCAATACACGTTCTCTTTGTGAACAATTGGCCGTCTGTTAAAAGGTGATATTTCTTATCAAAAGCATTATAATAATTTCTTGGCCATATTGTTACAAAACAATCTTTAAGAGATATAGCATGCAATAAATCATTATTATTATTATTATCACAATTATCATTCATTTCCTTGTATAGAAATAAATTGCCATGCTTTAAAGTCACGTAAAATTTTTGTTTTGATTTCAATTGTGATCTAGTCAAAATCATTTGGTTGTCGTTACTATCACTGTTGAATAAAGAGTCATTTGAATTAATGTCTTTACTTGTAGAGCCTGAATATGTAGTTGATTGAGATTGAGATAAGGTTGGATTTTCAATTAATTCAGTTGGATGGTAATAATATTGATTAGTGACGTACATGTACCCACTCATTTCTACATGAACATTTTGCAATTCCTCCAATTCCCCAGCTTTGAACCTTGGGTCTATATCAACGAGTAATGCAGGGTCATTATCATTGATTTCAACTTTCTTTTTGTTTATTACTTTTGAATTAAAATAGAGGAATAAGCATATACAACAGATTGGTATAAACGTAATACCACCAATAAAGTAAGCATATATCAAATGGAGTATATAGCCACTCATTATTATATATTCTGTATGTTTGTATTTGTAAGCAGAAGTGGCAGTTAATAAAACTTATACAAATTGAAAGAACTAGTAAGTGCGCAAAAAAAAAATAATATAAAATAAAAAAGGTATCTTTAAATATTCTAAAAGTTTCTACACAATTTAATAAACTATACAAGCCTGTTTCTTTATACAACTTTTCTTTTGGCATGAATGAATACCATTGAGAAAACAAATATAACACAAATAACTAAATATGTGAGATAGTATATAATGGTTATAACTACCAGAACACGTAATGTCAAAAAACCGCCATTAATTTTGTTCCCGGATTTCCCAAAACAGGAAACTACCTTTATTTATTCATTTATTTATTCATTCATTTATTTATTTATTTATTTCCCAGACTAGGGTTACAAGGGGAAAGCAGGAAAACCTCCAACACATGCCCTAAAAAACACACGGTGCCCAAGGAGAAAAACAAACACAGCACAGGTACAACCCTAATGCTCTCCTCCTCCTCTTTTTTTAACCTCTTTGTTTGCATAGAGCCTTATAATCCAAAACAATCCCCAATGCCACATCCAGATAAATGCAGATATTACGGCACAAGGATTATAATACAAGTATTACATCAGACTTATACAATATTCAAGGTAAGGGGGCTGAATACGAAGTAAGAATAAGAGTCACAAGAGGATGAGGAATAAAAATAACATAAAATAAATAAAAAAAAATAAAACTTCAGAGTCATTAAATCAGTTATTTTTTTTCAGTAGTCATCGAACAAAAAAGTTCTAGTACAGTGTGAATATAAAATGATCATCACCATTTTATTTTATTTTATATTATATTATATTAATTCGCCTCGTATAATTTTATTCTTAAAAAGCTGCTTTTTTCTTCCCCCCCCCCTGTTATATTCTTATACTTTACCTCTAGGTGTACACATAGAGAATAAACAAAGAAATATGAATACACAATACCTTTCCCTCTCACTTTTACTATTCTTAAGGGAACACCAAAAAAAAACATTAAAGAAAAAAAAAGTGAAAAAAAAAATATAAAATCAGCTATCTTGAGACCATTCATCAATTCATCATGCAACAGATATTTTTTTAATGCCACACAACCATCCCATTTATAAAAGAAATTTGTACACTTAAATGGAACAGCCTTTGGAATATGTGACTACCCATTAAAAACATGATTACTGATTATGTCCGCCCGGTCACCAAAATAAAATCATCATCTTGAAAATATACGTAATAGAAAAATAGAAAACAGCAAAAATAGAAAACACAGCATAAATAACAGGAAATAACAGGACCTAATAATAAATAATAAATGATATATGGTGATACATGATAACTTCCATCATACAAGGCTGAAACTTAACGAAAATTGGGTTTGTCGACATTCAGTTAATACAACTATTCAGTCGGAACAATTGGTATTTAAAAATTTCAAATCACTTGGAAGTAAAAATCGACTGGTAAATCAATCAGTAAAGTGCCATAAGGGTTGATGAAATAATAATACAAATCGCACACAAACAAACATATATACATATATATATGCATACATCCTGCTACCCCCAGAATACGATTACCATATAATTATCACTAACATAATCACTATTATTATTACAATAGTCAGTTATCCTATTACCAGTTATACAATAATTATTTTAGCCGTTAGGTGTGTGTAGATAAGGGAAAGAAAGTTAAACAAGTAGTAACTCATCATCAGCTTTGATGTTAGAGATGAGAAGTCGAAGAGACCAGTCCTTCTCTCCCTTCGTCATTTACAAATTTCTTTTCTCCTTTTATATCAATCGAAAAAATCCAAAGAAAAAAAAAAGATGAAAATTTTTTTTTCTTTGTTATTGTCCTCGAGGAAAGAAAACCGTAACACCCATACACCCATCCACACTTGGCAAAAAAAAGACTTCTTTTATTTTTTTTTTTTTTGTTTAGGGTTATTGAAAGCCGTGCGGAAAATACAAAACAGAATATTCAATTGAAGTATGTAATAATAATAGTGATAATAATGATGATGATGATGATGACGATAATGATAATAATGCTATGGATGGATGAATGAATGAACATGTTTACATCATGAATACCTATCAACTATGCGAAACACAGTGGGAAGACTGTTTTGAAATCTTTCTACTTTCTTAAGGTTTGAACCATCTGTTCACCCGTTCTATACCATTCGGTGATACTACTCACATGGAAACCGTTCAATACATCTATTTCAATTTGTTTTATAGTTTTTGCTGAAGCTGACGTGCCGTGACTACTATTGTATTCAAGTATCATTTTGATGTATTGTCCACGACATATTGGACATCTTAGTGACTGTATAATTGTCTCCATATCTTTCATTAGTTGTAATTGCCAATCCCTGATACATTGAAAATGAAATTTATGATTACATGGTATGATCTTGGCAACTAATACTATTGGATCTTTGTTTGATTCAAACTTATCAAAGCATATGCTACATTCCATAATTGTAATATAATCTCGACACTAATATTATTAATATGCCTTGTTTATCTGTTTATTTATCTTTTTGACTACTTTTCACCATATAAATATATATATATATGTATATGCATGTACTATGCATGACATATGTCCATAGATGGTCCATAGTGGGCTCTCTTTTTATATCATCCTTCCTGTTTCTTTAAAATTTTTTTGAAGGGAAATAAATAAAATAAAAAATATATCTTGGATTAAAACATCATTTCTAAAGGAGGTGCCCTGCAGATGACCCGCACATATAAAAACACACACTACCTTCATCATTACAACTAACAAATAGAATACACATATACTCATATACAGACAGGTTCATGACCCCCCCTCTGTATCTATCTACTTTTATGCCTATATAAACACTTACTTTCTCCTTTATAACAATCATAAATACCAATCATCAATCATGTCACGTCATCAGTTCGATTTAGTTATGTGTTTAAGACAACCAGGCACACATATAGGTTATCTTTGTGATAAGTGTGATGGCAGATGTCCAATATGCGATTCTCATAACATTAAAATGAATAATTATTCTTCTTTTTCTTCTTCTTCTTATAATAATAATTATAACAATTTAACATCCTTTCAAGGCACTTTAAAAGTCGTTAAAATATGTGATAATTGTTCGTTTGGTAAATCTAAACAATCTTGTATAATATGTAATAACCCAGTCGCTACTCATAAGGCTTATTACTGCTTTGAATGTATTAAATTAGAAAAAAATAAGGATGGTTGTCCCAAGATTTTAAATATCGGTTCAAATAAAATTGATAGACATTTTGATACTTCAAAAAAATAATAAAACATATATACATATATATATATACGTGCATAAATAATAAATAATAATGATAATATTGGTCATATCCATGTATCTTTTTCTTTTCTTTTCTTTTATTTTTTTAATTAAATGTTATGAATGATAACGAATCACTAAGGTCACTTACATCTTCATAATGGTTAATGATCTTTTCTTCTTGATCATCTTTTGTATTTGATTTATTACTAATATTATTATTTTTCTCATCAACATGGTACTCCTCTTTGATTGTTTTATCTGGTATCAAACATTTCAATATCATCATATAAATAGTATCTCTTTTAATTTCGAAATCATACCATTCCATCTTAACAGCCAGCTGTTTAATGTTTTGTATTAACTCCTTTTTAGTCTTTAAACATATCGGAACACATTGTCTGTAAAGATTCAATATCTTTTCTTCTTCCTTAAATAATTTTACCGTCTCTAATCTATTCTCTTGAATCTCCTTATATCTATCCTCAAACTTTTGTTTTCTTTGACTTAATAATGTATTATCTATACATGATATCTCATACTGACATCCATCAATACATGCCATCAAATTTAGTGAATCGATCCAATTGTCTGTTTCATATTTATTCTCGCACCTCCAAATAAGTTTGCCATACTGGCTCCAAATATAGAACGTATTTTCATCAAATTCATTCAAGTAACTATCATCATCGTCATTATTTTCCTCTTCCTCATTGCTGTTTTCTTCTTCTCCCTTTTGACTAACCCTCATATTGGTGATATCATATTTGCAAATATCGTCACCGTCATTCTTGTTATTTATATTCTTTCCATGTAAATCCTTCAATACACCATCTTTGTAATCTTTAATAAATAATTCATCATCCTTTGAATACCCATGATTTCTATTACTTTGATTGGTATTTCCAGTATTATTACTAAATGTCTCATTCTCTTCTTCTCCATAATCAAAATTACTTTTCGCACTTTCCGCAAATAAATTATAGACACTTAATAATTCACATTTGCTATATTTAAAATCAATAATATAGTTACATTCCCCATTAAGTTGATTCTTAACAATATCTGGTTCATGCATATTAAATGCTTTATTTTTATCGCATATTATTAGCCCACAAGTTGTGATAATAACAAATTTATCTTTCCATCTATTGTATTTATCGTTATTATGACTATTACTTCCTAAAGAGAAAAATTTGTTCCCTTCAGAGTTACTTCTACCTCTACTAGGACCTGGCTGTTTTGAACCAGGTTCTATATATTCTTGTATGCTACCCATTTGAATTATCTTTAAGTAATAACATTGATCGTTTTTATCTTTATCGTTTTCACTTTCATTGCTACGATCATTTTCTTTGTCATTTCCTTTTTTTATATTACCTTGGTGAAATTTTTCATATGATGGTAATCTTAATTTACATAATTGTGTTTTTCTAATCCTTAAATACCCACCACGAGACACTCTTAAAAGTTTTAAATATTTATCATATAAATTCCCATAATTCCTTTTCATTAGAGCATTATAGATATTATTGCTGTACGATGAATTCACAATATTAGTAGTATTAGTATTATTTAAAATCTGGAAATACTCACTATCTAAAGCAAAATTGTTTCTTAAATAAATTTTATTGACAAATTTATCTAATGAAACATCCTTTAAATCATCCATTAAAATTTTCTTATAAATATTGATATCATCTTGAAGGTATCCATTTGTACCATTACTGTTATAATTGGTCCCAGAATTATTTGCGGACCCTCCATTATTACCGTAAGAAAAATATGATGATATTGAATTGGATGTAGGTCTATTACTGAAAAATGAAGTAGATACATTTGTTGTATTAGACTCAATTAGTGCTGGTGGTAACGGTATCATAGGTGGTAAAATATATCCACTTATATCATTATCCTCCCTTTTATTCATTTTTAACTGTTTTGACAGAGTAAGTAAACAACCATCTCTAATCAGATCCTTTGGTGAGTACATTTTAGTATTTTCGATCGAATCAAATGATATTATTGCATTTGTGTCTCTACTTAAAAAACAATCAAATTTTGGTGATTCTTTACTTATTATGTTATCATAGTAATATGCTAAAATCTCTATTGGTAATTTATTTCCATCAGAATATGTGTCATTATGTACTAAATCAATAAATTCAGTCTTTGTCATTTTGATTTTATTATTTGGATTAAAATAATCTGTATGTAACATTAATAATGAAAATATGATAAAATATACTTGATGTTCACTTTCCCAAATGCATTTTTCCATATATTTGGCCCTTTGTTGTTTATAATATATCTTTCCAAATTCAGTTAATAATCGATCAATTTGTTGTGCTTCTTTTGGTAATTCTAAAAATATCAATAATTTTCTTAGGGAGATGTCTATCGGATTATCCAAAAAATCAAAGTACTTCGAAAGAAAGTAATTTAAACAGTTCAATTTATATGTATCATTCTTCAGTGTCAGTATAATTCCAATAAATTTACCATAATTTGATATTCTAAATAAATATTTCTCAAATGGTTCGTTATCCTTATTTGGTTCAGGGACAGTCGGTAAATCATCTAACGTAAGTGTATGTTTCTGAAGATTAGGAGAACACTGTGACCCTTTGTCAGACGAGAAACTTGATGAATGTAAATTTACAAAGCTGCTTAAAGCATTAACAATGGAACTGCTTCTTCGTTTTAATGAGTATGCTGAGTTTGTTATCATGTTGTTACTACTAGTGCTGCAGTTACTGTTTTCATATTGTTGTTGAATGTCACTTGTCGTAAAAGAGCCACTTGATGTCCTAGGCGAAATATACGAACTTTTATTTGAATTTGAAGAATTTGAATTAGACCTTATCTTACGAACAATATGACTAGTTATTGAATTTGTGTTCCTACTATTACTACCTTGGGGATATTTACTCTTATTTCTATTTTTATCATAAGAAGAAAGACTCAATTTCCTTGTTATATTCTTGGACCGTGTCTTCCCCGACACAGGTGGAGGTTTATTTGAACTAAATTTTGGTAGTGCTGGAAACATTTTAGTAGTGGTTACATTTTTCAAATCTGAAGTATCTAAGGTTTTACTACGTTGTCTATTTATACCTCTCTTCTTTAATAGATTATCAATTGTATATATTTTATTATTACTATTAGTGGTGACGTTATCTCTTTCTTTCATGAATGTTGTAGTTGTTTTACTAAATTTTAAAGAATGTGTTGATGTCATATTTTCCTTTTTAAGTTGTGGATCTGAAATTGTCTTATTACTATTAAATAATAAAGTTTGATCTGTAGGTATTTTTGAGTTCGTGGATGAGATATTAGAAAAGTTATCATTGACATCACCATTTCCACTCTCTATATTATAATAATTATTATTTACTGTAGACACAGCCTTATTTGAACTAAACACAGATGGAAATTCTTCTAGAGTATAATTGTAATCATTTAATAAAAGAATTTCTGAAGTAGTTCTAGAGAGTGTCTCACCATTTAATTCATATACTAAAGCTTCTTTCTTCAATGGTTCAACATTTTCAATAGAAGCATCTAGTATTCGATCTGTATGTATATCATTTTGATTATGCTTACTACCATTATAATTTATATCTAGACCATTTAATTTATTCGTTAATTGATTTAATGTTTCGTTTTGTTGTTTTGATTTAACATCATCACTATTTGACGTTAATGATTTGAATTGACCGTCAGTATCATATTTTTCAGCTTCCTCCATAAATCTAATTAATCTTTGCATTGAAGTTTCTGCTTTTTGTTTTGCACTAGCTGAAGTTGGATTAATCACTTTGCTATCACCAGCACTATTGTTATTATTATTATTATTATTATTATTATTAGTGTCACCAATAGAAGCATTATTATGTGGCATAAATCCAGCATTCTTTTGATTTACTGTATCATCATGATCATTTTTATTAAATGTATTTAATATACTCTTTTTATCAGGACGGACTAGTCCTTTTAATTTCATGAACGATGATGACATATAGCAATCATATAAGTTTCTTTACCTCCTGTGACTTTTTTTTATCTATTCCTATACTAAAAAAATGTTGCTAACAATGCAATATAACTTAATGTTGTATTGTATCTGGACAGTGATGTTTCTTTATTGAGCAATAGAATATCTCTGATCATCTTAATCTCTGTATATGTGTGTGTTACTGTATATAGCAAACCTTCAAATTTTGGACATCTTTATTTAATTTTTCCATTTTTTAATAATTACGTATACATAGATGAATATATATAAACGAGAGTATAAGATATACAGAGTCTTAAAGATAAACAGAGATAGACCTAGGTAAGGTGCAGACTTCATCTACCGCTGATCATTTATTTTTTTTTGTACCTCAACATACGTTAGTAAGAACCATTGAACGTCTAGTTGGTTGGTTACATTCTAAGTTAATAAAAGCTGTTGATAAGGCGAGGGTACGAGGCGTTTAAGAAAGGATGTCGCATGTTTTAACACCCACACAAGAACACTATTTGAAGAGAGAGTTTTTAAAATTCCAACTGGCTAAAGAATTGAATGATCTAAATAGTAGAGATGCATTAAGAAGATTTGGTTTTCCCTTCACGGATAAAGACCCTAAATTGAAGTCATTCAAATCTAAAGATAATAAAACTATGGGTTCTAATGATAAACAACAGTCAATTATAAACACACAATTTCCCTTATGCTCTTATCTTTTAAGAGAATTTATAATGACCTTCCCTTTAGTATCGAAAAACATTGAAGTTGATCAAACGTTTTGGCAAGAGAAAGTTCAGATTTTCTTCGAACATTTTATGTCCCTTGGGTTTAGTGAGAGCTATGATCGTGAAAAATCAACCAAGAGGAAGAAAGTTGGTTTAAAATTGACCAAGATCATTCTACTTTTGTTTAATTCTGGTATTGGGGTAAGTGAGGAAGTTGAATACTATTCAACTGATAAATTCCAATTAAATAAAGATGAATTTCGTAAAAGATCAAAAGTGGAGGAATTCACCATTCCAACTATGGAAACCCTAAAGCAATTAGTTACACATGAGCCTATATATATCAATAATTGGGATATTAATATTGTTGGTTGTGTTAAAGAATCTAATATTATCAAAAATAGAAACTGGAAAAAATCTCAGAGTGTTAAAAAAAAATTATATTCTTCTGCATTCTCCAAATCCACACAAGCGTTGACTAGTGGGACAATCAAATCTATAACTTCCACATCTAAATGGATGAAAAATACACTTGCTTCCACAACACCAACTTCAATATTTGCCAAGTTATCTTTAAATGGGAACGACATTTCTTCTTCTACTAGTACAACTAAGAACAGTGACGCTGCTAAATTAAGAAATGATTCTTATTCTTCCAAACTGGATAAAGATTCCATTAATCATAAATATTGGTTCATCGTAAAAGTTCGTAATAAAGAGAAACCAAATGAAGTAATATATACTGCAAAGACCTATAAAGATTTCAAAATTTTAGCACATAATTTGAAAATGGAATTACCAGGCAGAAAACTACCGAAATTACCTGAAAAGACTAAGCAGAGTCTTTCTTTGACCACAAGTAATGAACTGTTACCTAATGGTAGAGTACCAAATCAACCAAAGGAAAAAATTGTCTCTTCAATGGAAATAGAATGTGGGTCATTGAATTCTACGGTGACTTCTACACAAAATTCCATAAACGATGATGATACTAATAAGAAAAGTTCGAAACAAGAAACGGTTCTCATCGATGCCAAAAATATTGTGAATTGCATTATTGAAAATGAAGGAATTAATGACGGCAAAGATCTTGAAATTGTAGAAGAAGAAGATGATGATGATGAGCTGGAAGAAGAAGAAGATATAGATAGCATCTTTGAAGATGCAAGTGATGCGAAGACTAATACATTGGTTCATGAGAAGATGAGGACTTCTTTAAGACAATATTTAAGAAGATTGTCTAATGATAGAGAGACTTCAGAGAATATAACATTTGTCAATTTTTTGAGTAAACAAAATATTATTGATGGTACGAACTTCAATGAAGAAGTTGAAGAAGATATTAAATATCGTGAATTAGTAGATATAAATAATTTGACCAATCAATTAAAATTCCAGAAGTTAGCACTACAAAAGTCGCTAGAACTTCAAGATTCAGTGAAAGATTTTAAAAGCTCATTGTTGAGGGATGAAAAATATCTTTTATCCCTAGTGAATGAAATTAGAGACAAGAAACGTATTGAAGAACTTTCACCACTTTTACAACAATTTATTGAATGGTTTAAAATATATTTATCTTCAATAATATATCAACTATTTTTAGGTAATGATAACAGTTATGGGTTTTACACACAGATAAGGAAATTGCACCGTCTAATGCCATATACGATGATGGGACAAATTATGCGGTTTACCAATCCCATGTCAATAATGAAAGGAATGATGGATTTATTTTTAGCACAACCATTTGGTAACAATTCATTGTTACAAACAATGTTTTCCACGATTTTAACAGAAGACCTAAAGAGTCAAACAAATGTCATCAAAAAATTGGAAACTGTTATATTAAGGGAATCTAAGAATGCACCACAAATCATTAAAGTCTTGAAAACGTTCATTGAAATGGACCATTTAAATCAATATCACGAGGACAAAGAGAAGTCAGAGAATGACGCAGATTGCGATGAAACTGCTGGTAGATTATACTTTAATATTGAAAGAATCCACGAGGAATCGCGTACAATGAATATGCCCATGTGTTTAATTATATTAATGAAATATTCTGAATCAAAGAGTATCAGTAACGAAGCGGTCACAGAAATCCTTGAATCTTATAATGATTGGAAGTTAAAAGAAAATAGTGGGTTATATTTCCAACATATCAAAGAATTATTTCAATTATACATTAAAGAAAGAGATAAAAGATTAATGAGAAAATTATGGCAAGATCCTGAATTATCAAAACTTTTAAAGGCTATTGTGACAATGATCTACGAACCAATGATTAAAGTGTTTAAAATAGCAAGGATGGACATAGCTTTAAAAAATTTTGAGATGTTTATGAATGATTTAATTAAGTTGATGGATAAGATTATCAATGGACAATTAGAGAATTCAACAGAGTTCAATATAATTGAAAATATTATTCAGTTAGTGACAAAGCATCAAAATTCGTTTTTTGAATTTGTACACGACGTCTATAATAATGATACAGAGGGGATATTTGAAGGTTTTATCAAATGGATAACAAAGATTATACGATTCTTACAGTGTAGTAAATATGGTAGTATGGACGGGCGAGAAAGAATCAATTTAAATAAATTAATAGTAGAGAAGGGACCACAGATACAATTGGATGTCGACATTCTTAAAAAACAGATAGATTCAGTGATTGAAAAGAAAATGGAATCGAGAAGATTGTACAGACAATTAGTTGAATCAAAGCTTAAATCAGAGGATCTATTTGATGAATCTAATGTGAATAGTACTGACGATACCAAATGTAAAAATCCAAAGAAATCAAATGAAAATACTAATATTCGACAATTCATGGATCGAAATTGGAAACAAGTGACATCTAATGTGATACCAGATCATAACATATCGTTAGGATTACAAGATGGAGAATTAGTGGATCTGGATCTAGATATAAAGGATTATGAATACTTACAAGAGGACAAGGATACAGAGATAGAGCAAAGATACAAAGAAGTCTTGAACAAACCTATTGATGAGTCGCTAATCGAACAAATGACCCATGCAGCGTTCGAACCCATGTTAAAACAATGGTTATTATGACAACCCACAAGAACGAAACGAAACAAAACGAAAAAAAATGAAAACAAATTTCCAAAACGGGGAAAATGTGTGTTTGGTCAGAGGATGAAAGAACAAAAGAGAGAGCCAGACAGAGAGAAATAAACAACAGGTACTTAAGGGAGAGACATAAAAGCAATATATTTATATTCGGCCACACACCTTCATTAATATATTTCTATAGATGCAATCTTATTTTTGCATATTGCACCAGGTATATTAGATCCTCTAGTTATTTATATAACTTTATATATAATACCACTCACCCACTAAAATAAAATAAAACTACCTTAAACATCGACAAGCAAAAAAAAAAAAAAACATTAAGAAAAGATAACAAGAAGAAGACATGAACAGCATTAAACATATCCTTGCTATTTCTGGTGTTGCTGCAGCCATTAGTGTGACTGGGTATGCAATCTGGTTCGATTACCAAAGAAGAAATAACGCTGAATTTAGAAAAAATTTAAGACAAAGGGCAAAGAAACAAAAGAAGAAAGATGAGTTAGAAGCCATGGAGGCCAAAAAGGCACGTGTCTCTGCAGTATTACAATTCTTAAGTGAAGAATTGGAAAAAGACCCGATCTCTACTGATCCAACTGAAATGGAAAAAATCTTCACTACAAATGTTGAATATGGTGAGAGATTATCAATGGTCCCAGGCAATGAAATGGAGGCTGCTGTTAAATTTTATAAAGCATTAGCTGTATATCCAAATCCTGCAGATTTATTGGGTATATATCAAAGAACTATACCAGAGAATATTTATGAATATATTGTCATTATGATTGCTGTTATCCCACCTGCTAATATCACATCGTTTATTAATACTGGTGCAGGTGAAAACTCTAATTATAATAAATCTAAGAATGAAGAAGAGCCATTGATAACTGAATTGACTCCAGGTACGGAAGGAAACGTTGAAAACGTTGAAACTGTTGAAGAATCCTCTACTACTAATGAAAAAGAAGTAGAAGCAGAAGAGCAAGAACAAGAACAAGAAGGAGAAAAGGAAGAAGAAAATAAGGAAGACCCTATAACTGAACAAACTGCTGAAGAATCCATTGAACAATAAAGAACTAACTGTTAGGAGGCTAAATCAGTATAATTATTGATAGCTACTGTATGAAGAGTTATAAAATAACTAGTATTGTAACTGCAATGTAATTATTATTATTATTATTATTAGTAGTAGTAGTATTAGTATTAGTATTAGTATTTTTTTTCTTGTATATGTTCACCCTTACTATGTCAACTAGTACATAAACAAAATCAATAGAGGTCGCACATGAAAATAACAATTCTTTATTTTTTTTTAAAAAAAAAAAAGACAGAAGAAATAAACACAAGACGATCTTCAAAATTTTTGCCGCGGAATCAATCGGTTTTTAAAGCAAAATCAGTTCCCGCGGAATGCACTCCAAGAAACTCTACATGGAGCGTTTACACACAGAAAACAGTCTACTTGACACAATTTGTTGAATAGAAAAGTATCAAAACAACGTAGAATACTGTCATTAATTAACACATTAGACTGTGTATTTACCGATTTTAGTTAACGTTTCTGGATAGTAATTGTTTTACTAGAAAACTGTAAAACGCAGTTTTTAAAACACCACTTTGTATTTCTATATATATACAGAGACCAGACTTTTTGGAAGCCACCGGACAATGGTGTGTCTCAATCAGAACCCACTCAGGTAAAAAGAATGAAAAAGTAAAAGCTTTGCCTTTGCAAGTGTTTTAGAAGAGTTTATTGAACAGCAGACTGGTAACAATTGTCTTCTGATGTATATAATGCTCTAAAAAACAGTGACAAGTTCATCCAATACATTAATCGACCTTCTTCAAAACTAAGTAGAGGTAATGAACGTTTGATAGCTGGAACATTTTGCAAGAAAGCGGAATAAATCTTGGTGAAAATACACTTGAGAAATTTGAAAGGAAGCTATGTCACTATCTATTTCTATAATAGTGATAAGATTATACAGTGCTTTCCAATTGGTTATTTTAAAAATGAGGGATATGAACTGGATGGTGATAATACACTGGTAATAGTGATGGCAAATACCATTCTTGAAGCTCTTAATATGGTAAAAGATTATTTGGTGGAGAGGAAATAGTAAAATATATCAATCCTGTGAATAATTCGATTCAAAACAGTACTGCTCCCTCAGTTGTATTAACAGTAAGCTGCTTTAATCATGAAAGCTATAAAACCATCAATAATATTATCTTATTTACATTACATTCAACATATATGTAATATAAAAGTTTAACCATATTCTTGGACAAGTAATTGAAGACCTTCTAAACAAACAAGAACTCCATACAAAAAAAATTACATTGACCTGTTTTATTTTCTTTTTTGACGTTTTTTTTTTGACACCAAAGAAATATAAATGTTTACATACATACATATATATATATATTTACATCTATCATATATTATCTTACCATATTAGTATAACATTAATGAAAAAGAATATATGTATATTTGAATCTATAGGTTCATCAATCAATTTGATATATGTACATAAAAAAGTAGAACTAAGAATAAATAAACTAATAATTACACACACACACACACATATATATATATATATATATATCTTAATAATTGAAAGGAAGAGTGATTATGCTACCATATATTAATTTATTTCGGAATATAATGTAATAACCCAGAAGTCAAATAACAGCCATAGGTCAACATACCCAAAATATGACCCAAATTAAAAAGAAGACTCAAACCATGGGCTTTTCCGAACTCCTTTCTTAACGGTGAATCCAATGAATCAAATTGGTCTTTAGTCAAGTGACCCATATCGAATTGTTTCTGTAAATCTTGTCTTTTAATCTTGATTGACTTATTCCATGGTAACAATCCATATAGATTAATTAATCCCATGATAGAGGAAGTGCCCAGTGCATAGTATGCCGGGGTAGATAATGGGACAGGCAAAGTTAAAGCCAATGCAGCAGGTGCAAAGGATTGCATGGTGAAGAACCAGGGAAACACTTTACTTTGTAAAATTGAGAATTGGTCCTTTGTCAAAGTTTTAAATGCGAGGGGACTGGCTACATAGGAATAAAATGCAGATCCACCAAAGGCAAAAGAATATAAAATCAAATGAGAAATTGGCTTTAGTAGCATGGCTTGTATGGAAAATAAAGAGAGAGACAGTTTCTGTGTACACTATAAAGTAGTGGAGATTATAACGATAAAATATAGTGTGTATATATATGCTTGTGCATGTACAGGCTAGTTACTGAAAACTTTGATCACAATATAGAGTCAAAACAGGGACTTTATTAATGCATTCACCAGTATATAAACTTAGTACTCATATCCTCCCTGCTTCTCTAACTATCTTCTCTATGTTCTCCCCACAAAGATTGCAGCAAAAATCAAGCGAAAAAAAATAAAAATAAAAATAAAACTAAGGAGAGAAAACAAAAAAAAAGAAGGAGAAGAAGAAGAAACATCAACTAAACTATTGTAAGAGTTGATTAACACATTCCATGTATTCCCTACTGGTGTTGTGTCTGTGGCTATGTATGCCTGTACATTTCCAATAGGTAACACATATAACACGTTTATTCCGCCATAAAAAGTTTAGAAAGTTTGGAAAGTTTAGAAAATATAAAAAATATAGGAATGGTTGTTAAGGGTATCCCAGGTCGCTATTCAATTGCAAGAAATGGTGTTACTGATGCATTTATCTTCCCATGCAAGAAAATAAGCATTCAATATTGCAATTGGGGTGGATCCTCACAAGGTATGAGAAATTTTTTGGTCTCTGAGAGATTAAATGATTTGGCTAAAAGATACAAACATATAGAATTTGAAATAATTAAGAAATCTGGCCACCCTGTTATAACTGGTTGGTATACAAATGGTAGAAATAAACCAATCTGCGTGAGAAATTTGGAACCTAACGAAATTGATAAGAAATTGAAGTTATTGATCGATTCAAGTGGTGACATTTTACGTAGATGGACAAAGAATGAAAATGTTAAATCTTTGAATAAAAGTGTTAGAGGTATATGGTCACCATTCCATGCACATGATACTCCAAGAGTCTGATACATACATACATATATATATTAAACACCTGTATATACATATAATTCACATGACACACTATAAATCAATATCTTCTTTATATATATTGTTCTCGTATATAATTATATCAATTTGAAGAGTTTAAAAAGCTTCATTTTCCTCTTTGCGAAGTACAAAGGTGGTCAAACCCCTGGTATATAGACTACGTTTATATATATATATATAGTTGGATCGAAAGGTGAACTTTTTAGATACCAGTGGGTTTTTTCGCTTCATAGGCGATGAAACTGGTCTATACGAATACAAATACATTCATATGTCATATAGATTTTAGACCATTTTATACTATTTTCTTTTTTTTTTTTTTGACTTTTGCTTATTGAAATTATGAATAAAGAAGAAGATATAAATGATGAATTATGGGGCCAACTGGAACAACGTATTCAATTGGAAGTTACAAAATTAAAGACAAAAGACAATAATTGCCATAATTTACATCCTGAAGTTATTAAATGTTTAAGTAAATTTAACAACAAGGATAGTAATAGTGATGAAGATAGCAGTACTACTATTACTGCCAGTAATAATGATAAGAAAAGGTCTATTCAACATGACACATCACTAGACCTGAACAAACGTGTGCGAAAGGGAATTGATATGAATCGATATGACACTGAGAGTCTAAATGTGTCGCTTCTACAGTCTATGAATTCATATCTAGATCATCAAATGGTTCTATTAAGGGAAAATGGTAACTTAAATAAAACAATCATAAACCAATGGGCAGTCAATAATGAATTTATGGAAAATAATCTTTGTATGGTACAAAACACCATTGATATACAAGAAACCCATTTGAAACAACTAAATAAATTATTATCTATAGATTAATATCACACAGTTCTCTCCTTTTCATCCGATGTATAACTTATAGACCTTTAAATAATAATAGAAACTTGAATATCTATAGCGGCTTTTTTAACACAGATATACATATGTACATACATACATACATATATATATACACCATATGATTTCCTCGCTTATTTATTTATTTGATACTATAACTTTCATATACATATATTATAAAGATAAATATAAAAGAAAAAGAAATTTACTTAACAATATAGTAGAAAAAAAAGTTAACAGTATTTTTATTTTTCTAAGACATCAGCATCGTATTTTTGCTTGAACCATTGGATAGTGTCTTCTTTAGAAGTCTTGTGAGAGGTACCAATGGTACTTCTGCATCTCTTTCTTCTAGTAACTCTAGCACCTGGTCTACCCATAACAACGTAGAAATCCATACCGAAAATACCAATGGATGGGTCATATTTGATACCTAAATCGATATGTTCGTCAATACCAAAACCGAAGTTACCAGTAGCAGAGAAGTTCTTAGATTTCAATTGGTATTCCTTGACCTTCAAACCTCTTTCTAAGATTTCTTCAGCCTTAGGACCTCTGACGGTGACATGAACAGCAATCTTTTCATTTCTTCTGATACCGAAGGTTCTAACGGTGTAACGAGCCTTAGATTGAACTGGAGTTTGACCAGATAATTGTTCTAAAACCTTAGAAGCTCTGGTTAATCTGTCACCAGATTCACCAACAGAAATGTTTAAGACCAATTTTTCGATCTTTAATTCTCTCATAACATTTTGGGCTTTGGCAGACATCTTGACTGTTCGGTTATGTATGGAAATTGACTTGGTTCGGTTATGGTTAATAAAGAACTTTGTATAAAGAGAGCAGATATGGCTAACAAATATCAATTGCCAATTGATAATATTTAGCTAGCTAAACACATTCGTGACAAATATTACCACGTACTTTAATTAATTGACTAACTGTAAAAATCACTGAGTTAACCATCAAAAAACGTGAACAATCTTCCATCATCAACAATAATTCATTGATGATTGAAGGGTATTGAAAGAGAACTGAAAGAGATTGTTCAATTTTTTTGAAAATTTACAAAAATTTTTTATTTTTGGGTTTTTCTTGTGTAATAAATTTCCGCTTTAGGTAATTTCCTCAAGAATAATTAAATAGTGGACAAACGGAAGAGAAGAAAACTGCGTCCTTTCCGTTTTTGGTAATTTATCCATTTAAAACCACAAGAGTCAAAAAAAAAACAAACAAGAAAGTGGAAAGAAAAAACAAAAAGCAGAAAGCTCGATTTTCCGCTATAAAATAGAAATGTTTTCTTGTGGGTGTGCAGATGTTACAAACGGTCCTGGGACACACAATTGTATGTGGTGAGAAAGAAAGTAAGAAAATGAGTATCGAATTACTATATTCGTAGTAGTAAAAGAGAGTAGTAAACAAGGCAATATCGAGAGAAGAGCAATATATATCTGCTGTTTACAATATCTAACGAACCATTGCTTGACGTCTTCGGATCCCCAGTGCCATTTCGAGTTTCCTTCGTTTTCTATTGTAGTTTTTATTATGAAAAACAGTATGTTTGCTGCATTTTATACTAGTAATATAGTAGTGTCAGTTATCCGGTCGAATACTAGAATTTGATAGATCGAAATACGGACGGCTCACGCTGTGTAATTTATAAATTATTCCTTATATGTAAAGTCTCTTTTACTTTTAGACTCTTCACCTTGCAGCTTTGTTATAAGACAGGACCTAATCTAGAGCCAGCCATTCCTTCCGTACATTGCTCTTGTATGAGAAGGATTTCTGTTTTTTCGAAGTTTAACCTCTGCATATCATATCATATTAATATTCTGATGAGTCCTTACTATAGTTTTTTTTATTTTATTTTGTTTTTTTTTATTTATTTATAAAATTTATCCTCTATACACCAGCATAATCTAAAGCGTAAAAAATCTCTTTCTTCTCACATAATCGTTTTGTCACCGGATAGATGAGTTAAATAAATGGATATGACTATTTATCTTCGATCATGGTCGTTGTTTACGAAACTGATTTACAGCCAGAACAACTGATAGTATTCTCCTTCTGGGTGCCTTCAACTTTCTGTGTTCGTTGATACAATATTGTGAATATTACTGCTTCGAAAAAGTGTTCTCTCGATTTCATTATACCTTTCATTTTAGATATAATTTTAAAAAAAAAAAATACAAAACAAAACTTTTGGCTACATGATTATTATCAAGATCTAAAGTGTCAGTGGAAAGAGTTATTCCATTTTCAACAACTATTGTTTGGTTCCTATGAAACCAGTCAGTGTGGTGATTTTTTGACATTTGTGATGATAGATAATACCTTGATTTGTTATTGTTGGCAGAGGATAGATAAAGTAAAAGATTTCTTATTTCTTACATACCATGTTCTTCCTTTGCATGTAATGTGGTGGGTCAACCAACATATATACCTGTTTTTGTTACTATCAATCTATCAACCTGTCAATCCATATATATATATATAGTTTGTGAATAGCAACGTTGTTCTCTGTAAACTATACAGATTCATGGTGCTTAGGGAGGTCAGGATACGCAAAACTGGAAATGGAGGATAGTTGCAGGTAGCACACTTCAGGACCCAGAAATATCCATTGACAACATTTTTTTAAACTGGGATACACCTTGTATAAATGTAGAAGTTGGGGCCGACGAAGATTTACTTCAACGACTACATTTGTCATTACCATATATTTAGAAAAAGGTAAAGATGTCAAAATTATAATAAAGATTACAACTTGTCGTAAATAAAAAAATAAAAAAAAAACTCCAACAAGATCCATAGAGGTATTTTTTTTTTCTAAACAATACAAATACTGTTTTCAATGAATAACCACTAATTTGTTGAAGTCTCTGTATGGTGAAACACTGGTTTGTTTTCGAGATCACTGTACATCTATTAACGTCAGAAGACGAAAGGCTATTTCACTGTTAACTTAGATCTAAAAGCTTCTGCTAGAGAAAAACTAGGGTTTATTTGAAAAATAAAGAAATTACCCGAAAATATTTGTATTTAATAAATAACCCTTCTTTTTTTCTCTTTTTTTCTCTTTTTTTTTTTCTTCTTTTTTGCAGGTAAAACCGTACTTTTTCTATGAGCGCAATATATCGGCAAAACAGTTTCCGCAACAATTCCGAGCCATGTCCATTTTCGTCATAAAATGAAAACATCGAAAATAATCGGTGGCGGTTTTAAATTTGTTAATAAGAGTAAAAATGAGAAGTGAGGTGAATGTGTTATAATGGTTCAACTTTAAAGAGTAGAACTGCAATATTTGAACAGCTGTGAAGAAGTTTGGATTGTGTAAACCACAGAAAATCCAAATATTAAACAATTTCATTGTACAAATACACACATACACACACGCACATATATGTATATATACAACATGCAGGCTATTGCTGATTCTTTTGCTCCAAGTAATACCCTTGTAAGGGAACTACAGTACGATAACGAAGAGTCTTTATCTAACGATCTTATAACTGGTTCACAAAGATTTCAAAAATTAACTCCCTCTTTAGAATTGCCTCCAATTTCATCTCCACAGCAATTCTTAAGAGCACATACCGATGATTCACAAAATCCAGACTGTAAAATTAAGATTGCCCATGGTACTACAACTTTAGCATTTAGATTCCAAGGTGGTATTGTTGTGGCTGTGGATTCTCGTGCCACTGCAGGTAATTGGGTTGCGTCACAAACTGTCAAAAAAGTCATTGAAATCAATCCCTTCCTGTTAGGTACTATGGCAGGTGGTGCAGCAGATTGCCAATATTGGGAAACTTGGTTAGGTTCTCAGTGTAGATTATATGAGTTGAAGGAAAAACAAAGGATCTCTGTAGCAGCTGCCTCCAAAATTCTAAGTAATTTAGTCTATCAATATAAGGGGGCCGGTCTTTCAATGGGTACTATGATCTGTGGTTATACTAAAAAAGAAGGTCCAACTGTCTATTATGTGGATTCTGATGGCACAAGATTGAAAGGTGACTTGTTCTGTGTTGGGTCTGGTCAAACATTCGCTTATGGTGTGCTTGATACAAATTATAGATGGGATTTAACTGTAGAAGAAGCTTTATATTTGGGGAAACGATCCATTTTAGCTGCTGCACATAGAGATGCTTACTCAGGTGGGTCTATCAATCTGTATCATGTTACTGAAAATGGTTGGGTTTATCATGGTAACCACGACGTAGGAGAAACCTTCTGGGAAATAAAGGAAAAGGAAGGTTCATTTAACAATGTTGTTGGGTGATTGTTTTTGTAAAAAATAATAATAATAATAATAATAATAATAATAATAATTCATATCTAACTATATAGATAAAAAAATATCATTGACTATATATTTTGTCTTATATCAATTAATCATTATATTTCTTTATATTTTCTTTATATGTACAATGATATGTTTTCTCTATAACATTTCAAAAGTTAATAATTCAAATCTATAAATTATGTTTTATGTAGTGAGAAAAAAAAAATAAAAACATGTAGGTATATAATATAAATTGATTTTAAATTATCCTTCTTGCTTACTTTAATAAGTAACTCACTCCTGTAGTCATGCAAAATATCGTGTATGTATTTATTAGTGGGATATGTTAATTGTCTTAAGTCATGTTTTAAGAAAAATTGTATTTTTCCTTGTAATATTAAATCTTACTAAATCATCGTAGGAATATTATTCATTATGTTGAGCGGTCTCTACTTTCTTTTCTTCGGAATTCAATTGTTCATTTGGATTGGATTCTGTAGGTTCAATAGACTCTTCACTAGCCGTGGAGGCCTTTTCCTTGATCGGTTCTGGAATACCGTCGGATGCTTCATTTATTGGTACCTGTTTATTTTCACTGCCAGCATTCTTGTTATCTTCATTTCCTTCAAAATTCTTAGACTCAATATTTTTATCTTCTGTCATATGCTCTTGTTCTTTATTATCTAATATTTGATCAAGATTAGTAGACCGCTGTTCATTATCGCGATTATTCTCTTTGTTTGAATTTTCTTTTATAACCTCGTTATTTTCATTTACACTAATTCGTTCTATTGCAACCTTTTGTTCTTGACTATTTGTATTTTTTTTATGATTATTAACACTTTTCGCTGAATCATTATCACTTGAATCCGAATCAGTATCATTATTGCTACAGCTGTCGCTGTCACTCATATTATCACTTGAAGCATCACTTAAGTCAGTCGAATCACTAGTGTCACTCGAATCACTGGAATCGCTTGTATCACTATCACTACTGTCATTAGAATCACCAGAATCATTGTTTGGTTTAAATCTTTTATTTTTTTCTTTAGTGTTACTATTCCCATGTGGTCTTTTTACAGAAGTCTTCAGCACAGCAGCAGATCTATTATGATTAGTTGATGAAGAAATAGAAGAGGTAACTGTTCGATTATTTTGATTCTTAGGTTGGAAAAATCTCGACAGAGATGTGGGATCGAACCCCCCAGATGGTGCAGATGGTGTTGAGACAGCAGATGTTTGAGTTGACACCGATGAAGAACTAGTCGTAGTATTCAATTTACTTGTGCTATTAGAAGAATTGGATTTTGATGACTGTTTTGTCAAACTAGTAGTCTGTTTTATGTTATTAGCATCCTTCTCCACTTTCACAGAGATCTTATTCTTCTTTATATTAGAATGATCACTGATTGATGTCTTTGCATTAATTTCTTGCAAAACTGATGGGTCAACCAACTGTTTAACTTTACCTTTCGTAACTTTGGCTGTAGCAGCATTCACTGCAGCAGAAAGGATTAAGTTGAGATGTTGCGGATTTTTATCCATTAATGCAGTTAAAGGATTACCTTTTATACCTTGACTTTTAGCAGCTTGAGTGACTTGATTTATAGTCATTGCAAGAGCCTGTGTTAAAATTATTGCAATTGTCGGCTTGTCTAAGCCTTTTCTATCTCTAGTCATGATTATCAATTGCTCTTGCAGAAATTTCATAGTTCTTTGTGTGTCATTCCCTTTTGGGGTCTGTGAAGGAGCAGATTGTTTATTTATTGTAAGAGCACCATTCTTACCACTTCTATTTGCTGATAAAGTTTGGGATATATTTGCTTTCACCTGTTTTTTACCATCTGCTACTATAGTCCTACTACCTTTTGCAACATTTTGCTGTTGTAATTTTAATTGGGCTGCCTGTGCTTTGGCTTTAGCTGCCTCTGCTTGTTTTTGTTTTATCTTTTCTCGTTCAGCAATATATGCTTCATCAAGACCCCAGAGCCAACCTTTACCTTTCTTACAAACTTTCCTAAATGATTTATTCAAAGAAAGATTATGTCTAACAGAACTTTGCCAACCATCAGGACAATATTTATAATATGGATATAACTCTCTGATCCCCTCATATATTTCAGACAATGACATACCTTGTTCACTAGAATATTTTCTAATACAAGTAGTTAACATAGCAGAATATGAAAATGGAGGTTTGGTTCTGTACTCTAATGGAATTTCCTCCAGAGTGTACACTTTTTTTGGAGGTTTAGGAATTTTCTTCTCCTTTTCCTTTGGCTCCTTCTTTGCTGGTTTAGAAATCTTAGTTGCTTTCTTTTTTGGTTCTTTGGTTTTTGCATCCGTTTTATTGTGAGGTTTTGACTTGGGTTTAGATTCTGAAACTTGAGTTGTATTTGGTTCCTTAGTCGTTTCTTTAGTCTCTTTCTTATCTTCAACTATACTATTCTGTTGTTTTTGTTCATCCTTTTCAGGTAATACAAATTGAAACGGTATTTGACCAATTTGAATTTTAGTTTTATTATGAAGCGGAACTGTATTCCCTCTCTCTATAAACACATCATCTACAAAGGCACCATTTTTACCAATTATAGATAATTCGAATCTACCGGTCCCAAAATTATAAAATATCTGAGCATGTCTTCTTGAAATTGATTTAGAAGGACCTAAGTTTACATCAACCTTATGTGTGGTATCATTTTCTGAACGTCTCCCTATGACTGCATGTAAAGTTTGAACGTAGAAGGTAAAGCTTTGAAAATCTAGTCTAGCATAGGCAAATATCGTTGGTTGTTCTTTAGGAATCTCTGGTAATAGTTCACCTTTTAGTTTACTGTTTGGTTCAATTTTAGGTATACTTGCATCATTTACAGAATCATTAGAAACAATTGAAGTACCTTCTAAGGGTAGCCCACTTCGTATTTCTGCAGTTATTGTATTATTGTTAGAATTAGCAGACTGGACTGGATTAAGAGCATAGCCTGATATACTGCTTGGATAGAACGCACCAGGTATGAGTGAGTTTTTTCTCTTTCTATATAATAAATTATTCTTTTCTGAGATAATAGAGGCTGGTGTATTTCTGTTCTCACCCTTATCCAATGTGTCCTGATGTATTTGTAATGATCCATCAGATTTATTTACAGTTTGATTTTCATTTTCTGCGTGTCTTATTTTAATATCAGAAGTACCATTGTTTACTACATCTAATGAAAGGCTATTCTCCTTACTGATATTTTGCAAATCTGTAGATTTTTCATTATTATTTAATGAAGGTGATGCCATCGTACTTGTATTGGAGGATTGTTCACCGTTAAATTTTGAAAACGTAATTAGTTCGTTATTTATTTGATCATCACTTAAAAGAGGTGAGTCATCAATATTTACTTTATCATTGATATCGTCTGTTTTAGGTAAAGATAGTGATGTATTTAACCCATACTTAAATATACTCAAATCTGTTCTGTTTGCTTCCTGTAGTTTGCCGTCAGTGGAGGTGGACAATTCAGGGACATTATTTTCTTTCAATGTTTGGGTATTATTCACATTCAATTCTTTCTTTCTCTGTATTGAACCTTCTAAAATATCATGTGAAGAAAATATATCATCATTATCTTTAGTATCAAAGTCATAGAGTTTTGGAAAATCATCGTCACCTAAGTTTGTTGATAATTCAAGATTCATAGCGTCAACATCTTCTTGTTTCATTCTCATATCAATATCTTCATGTGTCTCTTTTTTGTTAATATTCTCATTGGAAAGTTGCTGTAAATTTTCTTTACTGGTCTTATCTATTGACTTTTCCATGTCCGCATTTACATCTAGTGCTTTTAGATCAGAAGTAGTATCGATATCTGGCAGGCTAGAAATATCCGAAGTAATAGAACTTATATTACTATTTTCAATAGCTTTTTTACTCTCTATGTCCGTATCTTTGGTGTTTTCAATCGTCTCAGTGGGTATAGTGGTGTTTTGAACTGAAGTGGTGTCTTCAGTAATTGTTGATTTTTCCTTTTGAATGATTATTTCCGGTTCTTTTTTCATTTCTATTGGTATACTTTCACTATTTGTTATAGCAATGTTATTTTCATTATGCCCGTCTAATATATGTTGAGTATGTGGAGAGTTAATTTTTTGTTTTGGTTCATGTGTAATATCTAAATCCAAATCTGTCACAATGACCCCAATATCTTCAACTTCTTCTGTAATATTTTCTAAAGGAGGTATATCGTCAAGTATGTCTATATCATGAGATTCTGTAGTAATCGATAATTGTTCTGAGAATTTGCTAGAGAGTATTGATTTATGATCTAATTCATTTTTCTGCGATTGGTTAAGTAGATCAATATTTGGGAAATTATCTACGTCCTTCTGCAGATTAGCATCGAGACTGACATTGTTATCTTTGTTACCATGTTCTGATACAATATTTTGTGGATCGGATATATGGCTGCTATTGTGACTACTGGTTAATTTTGTTTCTGCATGTAACGACTGCGGACTTTCCATCATTAATATCAATTATATGAATATGTAACCCACAGGAAATAAAAACTTAGGTTTATATGTCAAACTTAAAAACAAAAGTTTATGCACTGTTACACTAAAATATTTCACTTGGAAAATACAAGAGTTCAGTCAGCTGTCAAAATGATGGAATTTTCAATTTTAACAATATATTTCTTTGGATTGTTGAGTTCTTGAGCTCTGTTATTTATTGAATATTATTTCAAATAGTAGGAATCTATGCTCTCTTTCAATACTGATAACAGTAAATGGTTATAAGAGAGCAAAATGTAAATACAGGAATTGTCTAATTAAATACAGATCCAAAGCTATCAATTTAATAGTACCAATCTATATCTGATACTGCGTCAGATGATTATATTTTTTTGATAGTATTTTGTTAATAGAAGTGCATGAAGCATATATTTAGTGATGAGTTTATTGTTAAGTTTTTCATATTATTATTATTTACGATTTATTATTATTTTTTTTCTTAATTAATCTTTAATGTCAAAAATTTTAAACATCGTTTCAAGTGATATTTTTCACGTCAGTAAATATTGTGGACCGTGAAAGCAGCAGTAGCCGTTATATATAAAACACATAAGAGTACAGATGTTAAATCGATCATGTTACAAGTGGTGTAGTACATAATTGCCAAATCTTACCGAAGAATAAACAATTATATATATATATATATATAAATAAACCTGATTGCTTGCATATGTCTATTCTCAATAGTGATGTACCATAGAGATTCGTTGACTAATTTATATTCTTTTGTCCACTTTTAAGTTTCTTGTTTGAATGCGTTCTTGTGGACTCAAAACCCATTCAATAGATGTAGCCAATTCTTCCTTTACATCTCCTGAAGAGACATCAAAGTCGTCGTCATCAAATCCTAATATTAGAACTATTTGGGTTAATTTAGTAAAATTGTTTCTAATGGAATAATGAGTGCCACAAATTGCTCCTATGAAAAGGCTTAATTCTCTATCTAATTTTATTGCCCCCAGTGCGTTAACTTTTAAGTTCCATAGTTTCTTTTCAATTAAGTTTTTTAGGAAATTCACAATCAATTCTAATAAGTCGGTATACGCCCTTTGATATAATACATTTTGATATGGTTGCATTAATTCATTCCATTTCTGAATAAAAGTGTTGATATCTCTCATATTTTCAAAATCTTCAATACCACAAACATATTTATTTTGTGCTGTATTAATAAATAGAGAATCGAGTAAGGGTTTGATCTTAGGAAGAAATAATGTTTGGAATAAATATTTAATGGACCAATTTTGTAACTTCTTTACTTGTGTAACCATTCTATCTTCACAACTTAATAATAATTTTCTAATTTTATCAGATTCATCATAAAAGGGAAAATTGTCAATTAATAATTTCGGATTATCATCTATAATCTCTTGGATTAATAATTTCTTCAATGCTAAGACAACAAGGTAAGATGTATTTACATATATCAAATAGTGATGTAATGCCAATATATACTCTGAATTATCTTCCTCAACAGTCACAACTGACTGCAAATTCGATTGAATATTAGCAAATGCACCTCTGAAGTTAAATTTCCCGGCTGCTGAAGTCGATGCAGTCATGGTGCTGTTGTTATGTAAAATACCGGAAGTAGTTAATATACCACTATTATCTGGACCATAATACAATTTTGAAACAGATGATCTTGGTGATTTAATACCTTCCTTATCTTGATCCTGGGGAGATAATTTGGACTGGTATCTTTTCAACTTTATCAACGAGCCTGTTGACAACTTATTTTGTAAATTCTTAAATTTATTTTGAAGAAATTTAACAAGAAATTCATTTTGAATAAATTTAGGTAATTGTGCTAATAAATTTTCAAGGATAATAAATTGTCCTGTATTGACATTATTGATCAAAGTTTGTCTTAATAATAGCGTTAAGTCTTCTAAAACGGAACTTATTGGCCAAGAGGACAAGTCTTCATGTATTATTGGATCATCTACAATTAATTCATTCAATGATGGAGTTTCTTCTAATTCAACACTTCTTTTAAATGATGTTAATAGATAGTCATAACTTATTTCTTGAAATAATTGAGTACTTCTATCTTTTTGTAACCTTCTTAGGAAACTGCCGTTCAATATTGGAGGAGCTACCGATAAGATAGTGTCTTCACTGTGGGCATTGTCTGTGTCTGTAGAGTCATTACCGATGTTTTCATTTATATTAACAGAAGAAGCTGTAGTGGGTCCTAAATTAGAAAGTAAAAACTCCTTCCACCTAACAGAAAAGAATCTACAATACATTGACCAATTTTGTAAAAAACATGAAAATTCATTGATTAGTGATTTAAGACTTAATAAATTAGTATTTTTGTTACCGCTATTACCTCTATCATCTTCATTATTATTGTTTGTTTCGTCACTATCATCATTTCGGTTACTGTTAAATTGTGATAAATTTGATAGTTTTTTTTCTTGGAAATAATTCCATACAAGACAACATTGTAACTCGACTTCAACCTCTAATTTTTCCATCACATGTGTCATGTATTTAAACCCATAAGTTTTGGATATAATTTTCGAATGTTCGTTAATAATAGTAGATACAATTTTGAATAATTGCAATAATATCAGGTCAAATCTTGAATCTAATTTCATGGATCCCATAGTAAACTTTTGATTTTCTTGAGCAACCATATTAGTGATATATTTAGAATATAGGTTTAAACCTAATGTTGGTTCGTTAATTAGGGGGAACAATTGGAAAAATTCGGTTAGAGTTGGAATATCATTATTTACCATTGCCTTTGAGAATTTTTCTTTAAAAAGCTCGCGTAATTGGTCTGTCCACATTGTCAATAATTCAGGTACAGAATATGGTAAATCTGGTGTCGGAATAGTTGCCTGTGCAAATTTAGATTCTAAAATCTCTTTAGGTAGTTGGTTGACTTCATAGATCCCGTTTGCAGCTACCAGATAATTACGTTGTTGAATAGCAGAGTCAATTAATTTGATGTTATTTTTCAAAGTTCTTATTGATTCGAGAAAGGCTAAGGTTTTTTCCAAATATCTATGTTCTATATCATTATTATAAATATCAGAATGAATTATTTTAGCGGATCGATTAGATTCGGATAAAGGAGCCAAAATGTTATGAAACTGGGCTAAAGACGATGTCAAATCGGTTCTCTTTAATTCAATTTTTCTGATTTGTTTATTTTGTTGAATATGAGTGTCATGAATGAAGTCGTTCAATATTTGGGTCTTCTGTATATGATCATGTTTAATTATACTGGATAACTTATTAACTTGAGATAATGTGGATAATTTGGTTAGAAGTAAAGAATATTTGGCCAGATTTTTGGATAACTGATCATCAGAGATACAATCGAGATCCATAATGCAATATTAGAGTGACGATGAGAAGAAGGTTCTGAATGGAATTTTCGAACACAAGCAAAAGGTTGTTGGGCTAGCAAAAAATAAAAGTTTTTTTTTTATTTAATTCTTCAATATTTGTTTTGTTGTGTATAGAGTTGTGTATGTGAACAGGATAGTATAATGTCTTAGATAGTGATGGAACTTCTTTGTTGTATAGTTTGACTGGATCTGTTCTCTTTTTTTTTTTTGTTAGTTTTAATGAGACATAAACCCGGAAACAAAAAATAGAAATATAAATATATTTATTTATTGAGAAATCTGAAGGATGCACAAGGATGTTTAGATATAAACAACAGGTTAAGCAGATATATTGTGAAATATATTAATATTACGAGTTTATTTGAAAGAATAGAACAATGATGTAATGTACACACATATACGTATATATATATATATATAATTAGATAGATAGAAAATTTATGGTAATAATTAGAATATATAAAACCATTAGATTTAGAAAGAAGAGAAGAGAAAAGAAAAGAAAAGAAAAGAAAAGAAAAGAAAAGAAAAGATAATTGAAGATTAATAATAAAAAAGTAAAATTAAAGTTTTTTATTTTGGGAAGAGTACATAAACATACAGAGAAGAAGAAGAAGAAGAAGAAGAGGGATCAGGAAGAAAAAAAAGAGTGTGTGTCGAAAGGGGAAAGGTACGAGTGGAGGGAGGAGGGTAGCTTACAAAGATTGTTTTATACGATCTGCAACACCTTGTATATCGATATCATCCTCTTCTTCAATAATATCATTCTTGTGGTTTATATTACCCTTATTATATTCATCTATATCATCATCAATCCATTGATTTTCTTGTTCCCTCTGAGAATTTTCATCCGAAGATGAATCGAGCTCATATCCAACATTTGGTTCATTTATTAAGCTTAAGTTTGGTTTAACTTGTGCATTATCCAAAGTCCATTCATTTAAAGCGTGTTCTGCGTCAATAATTATTTGTTTAGACGCTTCGTATCCGTCGTATGCGGGTCTAGTTTCGCCCGGAGTCACTGGAGAATCATCTAGTAATTCCAACAGGGCATTACCATAACCTGCAATCAATGCGATTTTTTCAGAGTGTTCAATAATTGAATCGAATTGATACTGAAAGGCCATTTTCAATTTAGATCTTGTAATATTTGATAGCTGTGCTTCTGCCACCAAAGCCTCGGCTTCGGCACGGACCAATTCTTGTTCCAAGACCTCTATTTTGGATACATTGTTTGGATCTTTATATTTCAGATAAGCAATCTTATCGTCGATCTTCAATTTTCTATCACGAGACCCCTGGATAGAATTCTCGATGTCTCTAATGGACTTTAAAGTCAATCTATACTGATCGTATCGATCGATAAACTGATCATCCAATTCACTGATCTCATAGATTAATACACCAAGTTTATCGGTTATATCTGAAACGTCGTCATCGTTTTCCAACCCCCATAACGACAGTTGTTGGGCTGCTTGGCGTCTTTCCATGGATGAGATTTCCATCGCTCTTAAAACATTTTTTTCAATTTTAACCAGCTGTGCCAATTTTCTCGCCAACTGTGGACCTAATGCACCTGCATAATTTTTTCTAAATGTAAAAGCCAGACCACTACGAGAGCCAAAAAATCTTCCCTTTGTCGAAGATACTGGTGGGGGTGGGTTTTGTAGTTGTGATTGAGTAGGAGCTCTTGAGTTCCGTAAAGAATATGTTTTATGCATAGTTAATGCTTTACGAAAGGAGCAAAAAAAGAAAAATAGATAAATGAATAAATGAATAAATAAATAAATAAACAAATAGGTAAATTAAATTGAATTAAACCGGATTATAAAATATGTAATTATTTGCTGGCAAGCTTCACCTAATAACCTTATTTTATCCTATTGGTTTATGTTTCTTGGTTCCTCGTGTCAAAGAACACAAATAATAAATAACTAAAATAAAAAAAAGATAGCAAAATATGACAAAAGGATCGTAATTTTGTATAATGACTTGTCCATTAATAAAACATTGTGATGTTTATATAATTTAACGGAAAATGAAAGAAGAAATACTTTTTTCTAGCCTTTGTTTGTGTATTTGTTTGTTTGTTTCCAATAAGTTCACAGTTTGTGACACCTTTTTTTTTCTCTTTTTTGTTTCTTCTGCTTTTATACCATTTAAGCTGTTATGTTATGCAACATGGTATTGTATAAACATACCACTTATTGGTTTGTTGTCAATATTGTGGACATTCCTTTTATTTTTATTTTGTTTTATTTATTTGTGGAGTGTGTTGCCTGCTGTGATACAACTCATCATATTGTCTACTTGATAGACAATACAACCAACATGCAGATAACAATACCAACGGTAGATGCTACTGGTGATAATCCATTAAAGGATATTTGTTGTTATTGTTGTCATTGTTCAATAATATAGACAACTGCTTTGTCGTGTTCTCTTTTGTTTGTCTCTTTCCCTTCACAAAAAAAAAGAAAAAAAAAACAAATAGATGCAACAAAAGGGGTTTCCCCTTTCTCCCCCTCACCTCTTCCCCTCCCCCCGTCCTTTCTTTTTTATTTTGTTTGTTTGTTTGTCATATTTCCCTTTTGTTTGTTTTATTAGTGTAAGTTGAGAGTTGGTGATATTGACACAATCTTTTGTTATTACTATTATTATTATTTTCCTCTGTCTGTGTCTCTCTCTGTCTCTCTCTCTGTGTGTGTGTGGACGTGTATTAATGCGGATGAATGGAGGGAATATTTATATATTAGGGTGTTGTTTTAAAAGTATGTCAATGAAAGTTGTAATTGTTATATTTCACCATTAACTATTGCATTTAACCGCCGCTCAATGGCTTCATCCATCTTCCTTGTATTGATCTCGTAGTCTTTTCGTATTGTGACTCTTTGTTGTATTGATGGATCCATTAATACGTTATCATAGAACAACGCATGCGATTCATCACATTGAGGACCTCTAGGACAAAATCCGTTTAAATACAATTGGCAAACGTTTTCTTTTTTGACATGTCTCTTAGGACACTGTGGACCCTCCTTGCAGAACCCTAAATCATAGTATGGACATCTTGGTATCTTGGACTGTGGATCCACATGCAAATATTGGCATTCGGGTGACTGTGTGCAGTACCCATTCTTTGCATAATATACACATTCAGGCATCTTTCTGAGATTGTATTCATGCAAATATTCGCACTGGTCACCTTTCTTACATAACCCTCTTAACCAATGTTTACAGACTATCTTGTTCTTGAAGTTTGGTAGCACATGTTTCTTTGGACACTGTGTTCCAAGGGGACAGGATGTAGGCCCTATCTTTGCATCGTAATCCTCGCATATGGGCCGGTCTGGGTCTCCATTAAAACTATATTCTTGTTGTAAAAATGGTTCAAAACGGAATGGATATTTTTCTGTATTCGGATGTATTAAAGACATTTCATATATGTAATGTACATAATATGTGTCGTTTGAAATTGTTCAACGGAGTATCATAAGGTGATTAATATAGGAAATGCTAAATCAATCGAATATAATAATATATATATATATATATATATGTGTGTGTGTGTGTGTATATATAAATGTCCATTACCGCTATCATCTTCCTCTTTCCAATTCTCTATTTCTTGTTTTGTTTTTACAAAGAAACACAACTAAAGGTTGCCCCAAAAACGCAGCAAAGATGGACTTCTCGACCTCATTTTCTACGAAAGATTTGTACTGTGGACCTGGTACGGTGGTAAAAAAAAATAAAAGTATAAAAAAATAAAGGTGCTGTGTTAAATCTTGTGTGTCCAAAAGCGTATAACATGTAATGTTTTTTTGAATTAAATTTACACTACAGTTACTTCAAAACCTTGTAAGTGTCAAGCAAGTATCATACAAGCAATTTGAGAAATTTATTAGTTGCAAAGTAAATATAAGACACATCACAGTTACAGACTATTGCCATATCTATCTTATCAAAATGACCAGACAGGAAAGCGACAGTGAAGAAGAAAATGTCATTCAAGAACCAGAGGTTTTGATGGTTCCTAATTTCGTGGTATCTGATAAAACGTTTCTTTTATCCCTATATCAGAACAATAAGAATAATGACGTTGACAGTGCTAAAAAGTCAGCTTTAATTCAGGAGATTATTGATTTAATCGATAAAGACGAAATGGGCCCATTCTATAAATATGTCACAAGTGAGTTGAGGTTATTTCCTTTCGATCAGCACAAATATGAGAATTTAATAAAACTGAATGAAGATAAACTAAAAGAATTGAATGAAAATATCCAAACTTTGGAGAAAAACGACGAAGGTGCATTGGAATTGTCTATCAGTTGGAATAAACTAGGTGCATACTATACACAAATAGGTGACTTCGAAAATGCAAAACACGTCTTGTTAGGTCAGGCATTCGAGACTGCAATTTCTATTGGTGCAAAGATCGACATCTTGCTTATGATCGTCAGATTAGGTTTTTTCTACGATGACAAAAACTTTATTAAAGAAAAATTACAAGAAATCGAATCTCTGATTGAAAAGGGCGGTGATTGGGAAAGAAGAAATAGATATAAGACTTATATGGGTATTTATTCCCTATCAATCAGAGAATTTAATAAAGCTGCAGAGTTATTGGTCGATTCCTTGGCTACATTTACCTCGGTGGAATTAACCTCATATGAAAACATTGCCATGTATGCTTCTGTAGCTGGTCTTTTCGCTTTAGAAAGAACAGATCTAAAAACAAAAATTATTGATTCTCCAGAACTTTTATCCATCATGACTTCCACCCCTGCATTACAATCAATCACATCTTTGACCATATCTCTTTACACTTCAGAATACTCGAGTTTCTTCCCTTACTTATTGGAGACGTATGAAAATGTCTTAATTCCTTCCAAGTATTTGAATAAGCACGCAAATTATTTCATCAGAGAAATGAGAAGAAAATGCTATGCCCAATTGTTGGACTCATATAAGACTTTATCTTTACAATCAATGGCTAATTCATTTGGTGTCTCTGTGGATTTCTTGGATGATGATTTATCTAAATTTATCCCAAACAAAAAATTAAATTGTATAATTGATAGAGTTAATGGTATAGTAGAAACAAACAGACCAGATAATAAAAATTCTCAATACCAATTGCTTATTAAAAATGGTGATTCTCTATTAACTAAACTACAGAAATATTCCGCTGCAGTAAAATTAGCTGGTGAAGATCGGGTAGCATGATATGCATATATACATATATATGTGTGTGTGTATGTGTGATCAACTTATTTTTTGTGTATTTATTTAGTTTTTTTTTTTTTTTGTTTTTTTGTAAGATACAGTTGTTAACGAACGTTAAAGTTTAAAAACCGTATTTTTAGTTCTTTTTTTATTATCGAACATAAAATAGTTACTTTAACATTCAATTGATTATAATGAGAAAAGGGAAAAGAGTGAAAAAAAACACGATATATTGGAAGTATCGTATGATACCTGAATATGAACCAATAGATATTATCAGTCATGACTTTGTTAAAACCGACAAAAGACATAGTTATAATAAATATTATGAAAATAGGCTATTTATCCAAAAGTTGAAACTATATATAAGGATAAGGTAAGGAGTGAAAAATAATAAATTTCGTAATTTCTGTCTGAACACTATCATGTAAATCATATTTTATATTTATGTATATTTACTTTTATACTCTGTAGAGAGGAAACCAAAAAATTTTAATGATAACAAATATACCAATAACATTATCAATGAACCACGACCACTTCTTGCAGTTACATCTTAGGTACATCTTCTTATGATGGCAGTAATTAGAAATTAATTAATAAGACAGGAAATAAAATTCTTTAAATAATATCATTTAAGTCAACAAAAAGTTTACCTAACTTTATAAAATAAAATTTAATTACCTGGATGGTCTATATGGATAACCAATTTTCATTAATGACTAAAAGTTTTTATAAAAAATATCGTTCTCTGTTCATTTTTAAAATTGACACTTTAACATACATTTTGTGTCTTATTCCTTTAGGTAAATGTCAATGTACTACTTGTTAATTATTATAAATTTTTTAGTCTGCTTGAAAATATTCTTACCTGAGATGAACATCAAAAAGGATAATGTCAATAATCAAGTAGAGAGTCTCTATATACTCTGTTGTGTGAATTAATTTGTGAAATTTTTTTTTGTATATCTAGTAGGTCGTTCGATAAAACATAAACCAAAGTGTTTTTTGTTTTATTATTAACGAATAATATCTCTATTCGCATCCAATACAAAAATCATAATTTTATAACAAAAAGTAAATTTTTAAAAAAACATTTCAATCGACAAAGCTGCAAATACCTTTTTTGCTGAAAATATCTAATCAACACGTATGGTTAATTTACACAATATTCGATGAGAAACATCTAAACATTATCATTAATAATGTTGTTAATATCGATGAAAGATGCTGGAAATATCGGATGAAGCTACACACTCAAATACGAAAATGCTTGGATATAAATCAATAGGCATTATTAATATTAAAACCGATAAAATAAAAACTTGAGCATAACTATATGAGAATAAATTGTTTGTCCTACAATAAAATTATGTAAAGAACAAGGACAAGAAGGTAAAGAACAAATTATTATAATTTCTCTCTAAACATCTTAAGTAGTATTTTTTATGTATATATCTATTTTATACTTTATATAAGAGAGACCAAAGAATTGTAATAATAATAAATACACTAATAAATTCACGATTTAATCATGACTACTAGCCTCAGCAACATCTTAGGTGCATCTTCTTATGAGTATTTGTCAGCAGCATGCTGTATATAGTGGTAATTGCATTAGGTAATACGGTGACGTTTATTATTTGTATTTTGCAGCATCTTTTTATCTACCACCATAGAAAAACAAGTTTGTCAACAATTTTGGAAAATAAAACTGTCAACAACTTCGGACAAAATATTTGTGAGCAACATCCTATTATACAACAATTTGCAACTGAAAATGCCTCTTTAGCTTAGTGGTAGAGCGTTGCACTTGTAATGCAAAGGTCGCTAGTTCAATTCTGGCAAGTGGCATTTTTTGTTCAAAAATGTTTTTGTATATCATTACATACGACGATAAACGGTAGAAGAACCTGGTTATCAATAGAGCAAAAATATTTAGGATACTACTATATTAATTACCAAGCTTCTTTTATCTTACCTTTTGCAATAGTAAATCATAAAACTAATAGTATTTGGATGATTAAATAAAAAGTCAAGATCTATTAATATATTCTTGTTATGAAAAAGGTGTATATCCTTCTGTATGACAGTCAGTCGTTTACTATAACAATATAATATTGTATAAAGCTTTTAAAGAAGTTTTAGGCTATTGCAGCGATCCTAATTCTAGTTCAAAACTTTGGATAAATGACCTTATGATAATGGTCTATTACACTGAATATTTAGACCTTTTTTTTTTAAATGTTTAAACACAATGTGAGGGGATACACTTATGAATTTAAACAAAAACTTATAGTCGTACTAACTCAGTCCATCAAATACCATACCTTCAAGTAAATACATAAAAGTATTATTATAATCTTATAACTATATACACACAGTTCATTAGGCATTAACAAAAAAAAACCATTTACCTGAAAACTTGAAAAGTCCACTATTGCACTTTAAATAACTCATTTATATAATGACTCTTTATAGTTTGTTAACAATAACAACTATAAAATACATAAAATATACATATGCAAAAGTTTAACATCACATAGCCAAACGACACCATTATTATCCTCTTTGCTCTCTTTCCTCTAATATATATCATTTTAATTATATGACATTTCATAAAATTTTGAAAAATGATTGATTTTCTTAAATTTTTATATATATACCCAACATATCCCCCTAATTACAGAAATACAAACGAACACATATATATACAGGAAAAGAGCCAAAAAGTGAGAGAGAGGGGGGTATACATCGATAATGACTGACTGATCAGGTGATAATATTAGAATAAGAATGAATTCTATAGATGATACGTCAACATATTATAGATCTACAAAAATCTTTAAACTGAGGAAGAAGAATGCCCAGAAAAATTTAACAAAAAATACTGTCTTATTAGGTTACGTATTGATAATTTATCAATATATCAAATTTAACACATCTTCATGGATCCTTATATTTCGACTCGTACTCCAAACGTTAATCTCTAGTCCCTTTCCCGCTGATAATCAACTAGTAAGGGTGATTCAAAGGGTAAGAAGCAATAACAATAACACTAATACTACAACCAATAATAGTTTTAATAACGCTGCAGGCACCAATCGGTATTCTTTTGCAGTAAACAATATGACAGCTTCAATTCCTGGTGCTTTCAATGAAGGTATTTCAACTTTACAGAATAACGAGTCTTTTAATATTAATGAGGAGGTTATAAATTTTAAGAAAAGGTTACGGACATCTTTATTTCATACTATAATCTTAATCAATATTACTGTACTTATCTATCGACTTTTCAATCAAATCAATTTTACAGGTATATCTGATGGAAGCGGATTAATGGATACTGGTTCAACCAATACTCCCTCGATATTTTTAAATAGCAATGGTATTAGTCAAGGTGAGTTGAGAGGTGGATTGACCCTTCAACTTATTGGCGAAAGATTGCCGACGAATAATTGTGTTGCCAATTTACAGATATGGTTTCTTGATTTATTTATATTTTTAAGTCAATTTACACTATTAACTTTAACAAGCATTAATTTTATTAAATTAGGTTATAGAGAACCAAAAGAAATCAGATATACCAAAAGTAATGGATATGATGGATTTTTAATTGCCACTCAAGTTAATTATTCAGAGGCACTAAACGAATTTTTGTCATAGGGACACGTTTGCACACACACGCATAAATAAATATATATATAGTATGATTAATCCTCGTCACTTGATGCAACTATTCCTTAAATTATAAAAGATTATATTTATGTTTATAGATATACATATTAAATTTATAATAAAGTACATAACAGATCTCTTTCAGCCAGTATATGTACATTACTCATTTTATTTGATCTTTTTTTGTAGATGTTTATTTTTTTTTATTTTTATTTTTATTTTATTCATAGATGTTAATCCCAACTTATTGACCGATTGGACAATTCTTTAAATACTCAGCTTTATTCTTCAAGATTCTAACAGATTTGAAGAAGATTTCTTCAGGAGTCATAGCACCAGTACTCTCCACATTGAAAATAAAATGATCTCTAACTCTACCCAATTTTACCTTGCCTTCCAAATCTTCGTGTCTTAAGACTTCTCTTGATACTGTATCCTTTCTAGCATCTTTAACAAAGGCTTCACCATCTTTATTGATACCAATGACACCCTTTGGGAAACATTTTTGGAATTTTTCAGCAAGTTCACCTTTGATGGGTTCAGTAATATTAATATGTGGTAATAATCTATAAGAAGCGGTACCTACTGGAGAAAATTTGGCATGATCCCCACCAACACCTAGAATACAATGCGCCCTTAAAGAGATCTCTTGACCAGGCCTTAGCTTAGCCAATAAAATATCAGGATCACATGGAACTACTGGACAATTAGCAAAAGTTTCAACCTGTTTACCTTGTGGTTCGAATTTAAGGTCACGTGCATAGATATGAGAATTGTTGTATAATATTTTTGGGTCGGTACAATCTTTCGGAGCATTTGGGTTTCTTGTACATTTAACGTTTAATGTCAAAACAATGGTATTTTCATCATTGAATCTTTCATCTTCTGGTAAAGATTGATCAACCCAAGTTAACATATCTGGATCTACTTTTAATGGGATCAAACCTATTCTATGAGCTAAAACTTCATCTTGAAGAACAGATGTATTATTTAAGAAGTAAACGTATTCGGCAGCAACAGATGGTACTTCCGAGATCATGATACGACGAAAAGCGTTTGCAATTGAAGTGTCAATATGAATCAAATCGAAATTTGCTTCTCTTTCAGTCAAACTTGAGATTTGGATATCAAAAGTATCTCTGAATTTTTCAACATCCCATGCATTCTCACCACTAGAGGAAAACCCTGGGAAATCAGTGGATGTAGTATTTGTGACACGGTTGTATTCAATACCAACTATATTGGACATCACTAAATCAAATATTTAATCTATAGAGGAAGAGAGAAAAACAAACAAAGACCTGGTGTTCTAATATAGCCTTTTTTTTTTGTTTGCTGACGATGGTATATACATATACATATACATATATATATATATATATAAATATTCATCAATACAACCAAACAATGTTCTTTAATCTATATCTACGTACCCATATAACTTAGTTACTCATCGCTATATTTTAAAGAAAATTTTTTTTAATCTGTTTTTCTAATTTTCTTCATTTTTTTTTCTATTTTCCATTTTTCTCGAAGGCGGGGAAAACCGAAAGAAAGAAAAAGAAAAGAAAAAAAAAAATAAAGAGGGCCGCTCGCCACTACGACTAAATTTGCAGTTATTTATTTTAAATGAAAATAAAACCTTTCCGGAATTTCTCACGGAATTGTTCCGTCAAAAATAAATGCCTCTAAAGCGGGTTCATTCCGCAATGTTCGGAAAAAAATTCTTTTGGAAACTTGACTTTCTATCCACTGCTCACTAATCGAGATGATTCATTCTTATAGTTCCTTTTTTTCTTTTTAGCTGCCAAGAGGAAGGAAAATTAATATATATATATATATATATACAAGAGTCGATTATGTGAAATGATGCATGGATATATATATAGATATATGTCTGTATATGTGTATTCATATTTATAACAATATTATGTTTCTATCTATTCAAATAATCATAACATTTTAATAATGTAAAAGTTAAATGGGAATAAAGAACAATAAATGAGATAACTATGCAATGGATGATTGTTGTAGTATATAGATCGTCATTTCACTAGTTCGTCAATTTCTTTTTCAATGAAATATATTTTCAATGTTAAAATGCCTTTTTGTTGTCTTTACTAGTAATCTCATAAATGAATATACAAAATATTGTCAGTTCCTTTCAATGTGATCGTAAATATATTCTCGATCTTCCTTTCTTTTTTTTTCTTTTCTTTTTTCTTTCCGTTATTTTTCCTTCGTATTTTTCTAAACGTTCCTACGGCCCGAAACAAATATTTATACATATAAATATATATAAATAAAACGACTATTAAATGCATATATATGTGTGTATAATGAAATACCGAGAAATCTTCTAAAAATTTTTGCAATTGTCAACCTTTCCTTGTTCCTCTTCAGCAGTAACCGTTATATTAATAAAAACAAAGAACTCCACGGAATTTATAGATGCCATTGCCATTCTTAACATCTGCCCCAGCCAAAGTTATTCTATTTGGTGAACATTCTGCCGTATATGGAAAACATGCCATTGCTACCAGTATTCATTCCTTAAGAACTTATCTATATGTAGCACCAACAACAGACAATGCAATTACTCTGAATTTCCCGGATATTAAATTATACCATACATGGGAAAGCGATTCCTTATCTAAAATATCATCTCCATCTACCTCAGTCGACATCGACGACACAGTAGATCAGCAGGTAGCTGAACAAATTCAAAATTTAATCAAAGAATCAAATATCGTGGATCCATTACATGTCAATGCCACTTTCTGTTTCTTGTATCTTTATAAATGTCTAATTCCAAATACTTCTAATCTTAAATTCACTATGGTTTCCACATCCCCAATTGGTGCCGGTTTAGGTTCATCTGCGGCTGTATCTGTTGCACTATCATATGCTATGTTACAATTGGCTGGTCAACAAACCGATAAAGATTTGATTAATAAATGGGCATTTATTGGTGAAAAATGTATTCATGGTAATCCATCTGGTGTCGACAATTTAGTCTCAACTCATGGTGGCGCAATTCTCTATAAAAAGGGCACTGAAGCCAAATTACTAGATTTGTCTAATAGTCCATTGGAGATTCTATTAACATATACAAAAGTACCACGTTCCACAAAGATCTTAGTCAGTAATGTTAGACAGTTATATGAAACATTCCCAGATATCATCACACCAGTATTAAATTCAATGGATTCAATTGCATGTAAAGCCAGTCAACTTTTGACTCAAAATGAATCTGATTTCCAAGCTGTAGCATCTTTAATTGATATAAACCAAGGTTTATTGCAATCCTTAGGGGTGTCCCATGAAAGTATCGCCAAAATTTGTTTATTGTCTGAACAGCTTAATATTGGTCCAACTAAGCTAACCGGCGCTGGTGGTGGTGGATGTACTCTTACTCTAATTCAAGACTCAACTAATTTACAGAAATTTAAAGAGACCCTAACCGATATATACGGTTTTGATACCATAGAAACACAATTAGGTGGTGATGGTTGTCTTCTGGTTTCAAATGACGATCTGAATGATAGTTCTATAAAACAACTTGATAAGTTATTTGAAGAATTAGGCACTAACAAAGTCGATAGAGATACTATAGATTCATTGTTATTACCAGGTCCAAATCAAAAATTACCTTGGAAATAAGTAGTAGTTAAATATAAGTCTTCCTTACTGACTCTACTCTAATTGTACCTTTTTTTTTGTTTTTTTCAATTTATCATTCCATTCCAATTTATGCACATACATATCATATAGTATGTATTTATGTAAAATATTAAACAAGAAGAAGATAGAAAAGCAACAACTGCAATGGTGCTTATTTTAAAATAGACTTTAATTGTATTTTCTTAATCATATTGAGTCATTTAGGTAGCTAAATATTAGAGGATAAAAACTCACACCTCGCCCAATTTGCAACACAGAAGTGCGGTAATCGTATATATGATACTGTGTTATTTAAAACTTAAATGTAGATATTAACTCGATACGTATGGTTAGTTTTGACAACTGTTCACGTCTTGCCAAAAGCTTCTTCCCCAGCTTCAACAGACACTTGAAACGGATCATTTCCTTATAACAGTCTTATAATGTACACTTTAACTATGTGTATCATCTCTTCTTCTCCATCTTTATGTTATTCTTATTTTTTCCCGGCATTTTATTTTTGGCTTTGTTTATATTTTCCATATCTGAAAAATATTTGAATCTTTGCCAAAAACGGAAATTTAAGATCGAAATTTTATGAAAGACTTCTTTTTATCATCAACAACAGAGTAAGTAGTAGTAATACAGAGCAAGTAGTAGTAGTTCAGAGTAAGTATCAATTCACTGAAAGGTTATATCTTCCGAGAACCAAACAAAACACATATTAATATCAAAAAGTTTATGATAAGCGATAAAACCAAGCAACAACTACTGTGACTGTCCTACCATGTTAACATCAAAAACCAGTCCAAGTCCCAATATCAGACGACAATCAATACGATCACAGTTTAACACACCGACAACTAACCCTAAATTATCATGCATCTCTCCATCATTGTCTACTGTATCTTCCTATTCAAATCTCAGAAGGCCTTCAAGACCACGACGTACTTCGATCAGTTCCACAACTAGTGGTAATTCTACATCCTCGTTAACTTCTGTATCGACCACATCCTCTACCATTAGAAAAAGATTTTTCTCACCATCTTCAAATAGCGGACACCTTCTAGAAAAGACATCTCCACAAAGATATACTGGGACCATTACTGTAGCGATTCGAATTAAACCAATAGCAAAATTGATTCCACAGTGGACTGCAATAAATTCGAACCAGATTTCACATCCTGATCATGGTGACTTCACATTTGATCATGTTTTTAGTCCTCAATGCGATAACCAGACAATTTTTAATCAAATAGGATCCGAGTTAGTTGACAAATTATTTGATGGATTTAATTCTACGCTCTTTGCTTACGGTATGACAGGTTCCGGGAAGACTTATACCATGTTGGGCGAGGGATACACCGAAAAAGGGATTGTAGAATTATGTGGATCATACTTATTTGTTAGAACAGAAAATGACCCAGACCATAAGTTTAATATAACCGTATCGTATTTGGAAATATACAACGAAAAAATTCACGATTTATTAGACCCAACCAAGAATAACGAAGATCTAAAATTAAGAGGAGACCATACAATACAAGGTAATGGGATTCATGTTGCTGGATTAACAGAGAGAAATTGTCAAGACTGTGATGAACTCATGAAATGGGTTAAAATGGGCGAACTCTCTCGTAAAACTGGCAAAACAGATTATAATACAAGAAGTTCACGCTCACATGCTATTATTCAAATCAAATTAATTTCAACAGACACCTATACCAGTGCAGTTAGAAGTAACATATTGTCATTATGTGACTTAGCTGGTTCTGAGAGAGCCAGTGGGCAAATAGAGAGAAGAAAAGAAGGTGCATATATCAACAAATCCTTATTGGCACTTGGTACAGTAATCTCCAAATTGAGTGCTGAGTCAAACATCAAAGACAACGTAAGTATCGGATCCAGCACTAACAATGGTTTAGGCCATATCCCATACAGGGATTCAAAACTGACAAGATTATTACAACCTGCACTGAGTGGCAATAGTATAGTAACCACAATATGTACAATTGATCCTAAAAAGGAAGCCTATGCTGAGACAATAAATACTTTAAGATTTGGTTCTAGAGCCAAGAATGTATCCTTGAGTATATCCAAAAAATCTATAAATACTGGTTTAGCATGCAATGGTAACATAAATAGCAGTACTTTGGATCTAGAAAAAGATCGAAAGATCAAGGAATTAACAAATTTGGTAAAGGAACAAGAAAATATTATTCAGGAATTAAAACAAAACATGACGACCCCTCAATATGCAGATAGAGGCCTGATGATAAGCTTTGGAAACTCTAATTCAGATTCAAAGTTTGTAGATACAGATCCAAATAATCAATATTTAGTTATCGAAAATAAACTATTAAAGGATAAAATACAAAATTTGGAGAGGTTATTGGATAAGGATGTTTTAGAGTTACAAGATACTCAGATTGTAGAAATTGTAGATATGTTACCTATAGAAGTTGGGGGACTATTGGAAACAAAAGTTCAAGGGTTAGAATCTGAAATTAGACAATATAGATCATATACTAAACAATTGGAAGATAAATTATTTCAGTTACGGCAAAAGATTGAAAGAAACAGTTGTAAAGAAGATTTTAACAGCGAAAGTGTAAGTCCCACATCAGTTCCGGATTATAATAATCGATATAAAGAGTTGGAGGATTTAGTACAGTTGAAAGAAAACAAAATAAATGACTTACAAAAAATGTTAGAAAGAAAAGATATGATGATTGAAGCTTTACAAAGTTCCAAGAGAATAAGAGATCGTGCTTTTAACTCGATATCTAGTGATCATAATAATCAAAGTGCATAATCTCTACAATTTCCCAATATATAATTAATAGAAAGTATAAAGATCTAATAGACACGAGAAAAAAAAACACTCCATATTTTATTATTCAAGAAATGTCATTTATTTTTTCATTATTTCTCCTTCTTTCCAGATCTCTTTGTTTTTGTCTTTCTGATTGTATTCTTATTTACTCTTTTGGAAATAATAATTTAATTACATGCATACAATAAAATAAAAACGGTCAAGACGAAAAAAAAGAAATGATTTTATAGTTTAATCATTAAAAGGGAACACAAAAGTACAAAGCCAAATTGATGACTTCACCTGAATAATCACTGAATGACTTCTAAAGCGAAATAAAAAACCAAACAAAACGTTTAACAAGAAGCTTGCGTTGACTGATTACAATTTAAAGGCTGTTTCTCAATTCTGCTTCCTTTTCCCTTTACTCCAAAGTAAAATAACTACAAATCCTAGCTGCTTTTAGTAGGAACATAGTATTTCACCTGTCAGAAATCAACCAACAGTGCAATGAAACAAAGCAAGAAAACAAGGAGAATTGGAACACTAACATTAGTATTGATAATGATAATAGTTTGTACTGTTTTTACTACTGTCTCTAATAAAACCTTGTCATCCTATAACACAGACAACGGGTTTATTCAACCTAACAGTGATATACGTTGGTTACCTATATCCAGTAGCCGTGATGATACGCAAAGTAGGACAACTGAAGAACAGAAAAATGCAATTAATGAGATAGAAAATATTAAAAAAGAGGTACAGTTTAACCAACACAATGTTCTAAAAAATAACATTGATACAGAAGCTAACACTTTTGAGAATACCAAACAAAACCTGAAACAGCATAACGCTGCTTTAGAGTTCCAAAGAGTAATAGATATATCACCTTTAGCTTTATTTTTTGATTCGAGTAACAAAATTAGTTTAAAAATTAAAAATATAATACTAAACGAATATGAAATATACCCTGAAATAACAATTGTTGATTTTGATAAATATTTTAATAAGGATGAACTTAAGGCATATGTTCAGGAAAGGCTTCATTCGGATCTTACAAGTGTTAGCAATTCAACATATTTATTTTTAAAGGAAACCCCAATTATCTATAACGAATTGGAAGAAAAATTTTTAGAGTTGCATTCCGAAAACTTTTTTACTGATAGGATTAAAAAAATCTCTAAAGGTTCCATATTATTTAATAAAATATACCTACCGTCAAACAATTAACAAAGATAAAAAGATAAAACAAAATATAAACTTGTTGCTGGAGTATCCTCTGCATTATTTGAGGAATTATAGTTACTATATGAACTTATGCAAGTATTTAATGAAACAGCAAAGCCACGAGGTATATCTCTCAAATATATATATATATATATCTACCCCTAGCCATTTATATCATACAGATCAATATTAGATATTGAAGGTTGATAAGGTTTTGATTTTGGTTCAGTGGCATCTGAATGATCAGCATCAATATTAATGATATTACTGTTTTCTTGCGCATCACGCATTGCTTCATCTTCCATTTGATAATATATAAAGGGGTCACCCCACATGCATAGTATCCCCTTCATAAAACCATTTTGTTTTATATACAATACTTTACATTTCGTATTTGGACCAAACACTCTATTTGTAGCTTGTGATAATTGATTTAGATTTGAATTTCTTGGCAAGAATATTATAATATTGCCGCTCACTTTTTTAAACGTTTCAAGTAATTGTGTTATACCCATCGGTATTAACATGGTCTCCAAGTCATATAAATCAGATTTAAGATATTGTGGTCCACCCCAAGGGGGGGACGCAAAGATGCAATCGATAGTCTCTTTATTTAACCATGATCTATTTGCCTTAACAAACACCTTGGACCAAGATCCATACCTCAGCCATAGATGCTCTTCGACAGCATAAGCACGACTATTCATCGCAGTGCAATAAAGGTGTTCCAAATTGTTATCAATCCCAATAACACGAGGGAACAGTTTAGCAAATTGGATCGAATTCCCACCACCACCACAAAACACATCCATTATACAACGGGCCTGAGGCAAACATGCTTTAATGAATTGGGATAAAAATCTTGCAATGTCTTCTGGAGTGACACTGAACCATAGTTCAGGAGTCATATAAATTTGGTTTCCATCAATCTTCGAAAACAAATGTTTTCGATTCTTCCAGTATTTCTTTAGCCGTTGATCTTTTACAGGTTTTCCTGGCTCTACTCTATAGATATCTGATACAATGATTGATTTCAATCTAGAATATCTTTTTGGAGACCTTTTTGACAAACTTTTCAGAAAATGTGAAGCATGAAGTAGTTTTTTACCCATTTAATATTAAGCATATATATATAAATTGCAAAAAAAAAAACAACAAACAAAAAAAAAAGAGGGAAGAGTATGATATTCTAATATATTTTTATATCTTGAAACTGTCCTTGCACTACTCCCCAATTTTTGGTATATCTATTAAGTCCCTTATGAAACGAACTCAGTTTTCTCTGTAATAAAAAATAATTAAATCGAAAAAAAAAAAAAACTGATCTCTTCTACCGATGGATAACTTAATCAAACAGAGAAATCGATAATTAGATAGATAGACAGATAAAAAGATATCAAGAATATAGAGAAAAAGAGGGGAAGGGGGGGGGGGCAGTAAAGGTCTGCTGGGTTTGAATACCATTTGAATAATAATAACCAAGGATGTCCAGTAGAGATACATTCAGAGTAACTATGTGAGAAACCTACTTGTCTTCCCTCTTCCTTTCTTTTTAAAACAGATAGAAAGTGAAAATGATCTCTTTTTTTTTTTTTTTTTTTTTTGACTTTTTCTTCGAGGACAGCTGGGTTTATTACCCAAATAGGAAAAATGCTGGCTAAATGAATTCAAAAACAGAAAAATACAAAAGAATTATCTTAGCTGGATAATATTGTGATTTACTTGGATCAAGCTTCTGGATGAGCAGCGTCTGTATTTGGTAAACACAAATGATGCAAACCCAACAAAAAGATACAACTGAAAGAGATACTACAGCATGACATAACCACACATACTGGTTCTCCTCCCGTCTCCACTTCCGTACCAGTTAACCCCATTATAGAGAGCGTAGACATGAGATGATATATATACATATAAATCATGCAATTGCAGACTTTATTTCATTCTGTGTATTCCCTATTACCTAGTTCCATTCCATATCGTTTAAGAGGGAAGGATGCTGACTTCCTTTTGCCTTGCTGTGCATTGGTAATTTAATAGACTGATACGTTTATAATTGAATACATTTGCTGTTTATTCGGTTTAATTCCCAGTTGAATATACATACATATAAATACATACGTACACACTCATATATATATATATCTTTTTTTATTATTGTATTTTGACAATAGTTTCAAATGATTATCAGAACCCCAACTAGAACCAAGACACAATCTTTTAAGGGAGACCAAGTGGATTTTAAATTTCCCTCTAATAATTCCTCAGAGTTCGAGGCTCATGATGAAGTTGAACTTAATAACCACTTCCTCGTCAATGAATCTTTAAGAAATGAAAAAAATCAAATGGCCGAAGAAAAGGATTTAAAGACTCCTCTAATATCCAATATTACACCCCAGTCGTATGGCTCAAAACGCAAAAATCTGAACACCGATCTTTCAAATGGTTATTACTCATTTGCCAATATATCAGATAACACAACCTCGCCAAGTTTTTTCCATGAAAAAAAAGATTCTGAAACTAACAGTGATATTATATCTATGTTAAATATCAATGGAAACACTAAACTTCCTAGATTTGAATATCCCCAGACTTTAGCACCCAAGAAAACTGTCAGAGATTGTTCACTAGTAGAAAGTTTGATTACTCCAATAACATCGTCACCATCGTCATCGTCATCTCCACAGCAACACCATTCTTTCTCTTCTAGAATGAAAAACCCATCAATTAAATCTAATAAAACAATAAATACAACCCCTACCGATATACCTACTGCAGATAACCTTTCTTATGATATAATATCATCTTCCTCATTATCCTGCTTAAATTCTTCCAAACTAGAGTCGTTAAGATTACCGTCTTCTTCAAGTTCAAGTAATTCCTCATCGAAGAGATCTCTATATCGTGCTTCCTCCACAGTCAAGAGAACTCCCATGAACTTATATCGTAAGCCAACCATGAGAAAAGTTGATTCTATGGAGTTTTCTAGTGTTACCAGTGACAATGATGGCGGTAAATATTCAAATAAGGATAGATATAACCAAATTGATTTTCATTACGATAATCTTAAATCCACAGTCAATTCCAAACAAAATAACAACAACAATAACGATACCAGTAGGCATAATAAAATCAATAATAAGAAATTGGTTAGAAGAATGAGTTCAATGAGAGCCCATCCGAAATCATCTTTAAAGAGATCCAAAGCTATTAGATGTAAAGGTGGATTATTAAGATATTTTGAAATGATTGGCGTTAAGATAAAGAAGTTAATGAAACACATCAGATTGTTGTTATTTAAGAAAAGAACTGCCAACAATTACCAATCCAAAAGTTTCAACGTGAGACGTTCCTTTTCTTCCCTCTCGTCAATTAATGTTGGTCAAATTTCATTGACTAAAGACAAAAGAAACAAGAAATTGAGAAATAAAAACAGCAGTAGCGAGAAGATCAAACATATGAAATATCATAGATATCATGTCCCAAACTCATCCTCTTTACAAGCTTTACAACCTGCTTTAATTGAGAAAGTTAAACCAGTAACCGTTAATGAAAAAAATACATTGGCACTAAACTCAAATCAAGATAATATCAAAGATACTGAGACCAATATTATTAATAATAAGAATTGTGGAAGCACTAACATGAAATCTCCTATTGACAGTATTATGAACAGTCCTGTTATGAACAACCTAGACACTACTACCACTGTCGCCACCAGTACCACCACGAGCAATAACAACAACAGCAATAACACTGTTCCTCCATTATTCGTAAAAAGAGACTCAACAAGGACCAACAGTACGTTAAGAAGAACCAATTCCAGTATCAGAAGAGCTGCATCGATCCTCACTGCATCGACCCCATCTACTTCCACGTATTATTCTGCAGTTACATGCCAGGAGAATGGGTCACCGGTTAGGAAATCAAGGTTGATTAAATCCGCCGCATCTACTTCTTTAAGTTCTTTAGTGAGACAACCATCTATTGTAGTCAAAAATAAAGTGATTCCGTTATCTATGAGTGTTACATATGCGATGAACGAGATGAATGATGATGATGGTATGAAATTTGGTAGTCCATTGATGGAGGACAATATCCTTGACACATTTGACACGATTAAGGAAGAAGATGAAGAGGACGAGAAGGGAAAATTATCATCTGGTGTTGATAACAGTGATTCAGATTCTTCAATTTTTACTGAATTAGGTACAACTATTGAAAATATGACGGAATCGATTGATAATAATACTAATAATAATGATATTAATGATAATATCAATCCTTCATTAGAGACAAAGAATGGAGAATCAACAGAAGAAGATCGTAAAGAAGAACAAAGTGAAATTGATAGGAAAGAACAAACAACCTCAGCAACAGACCCACTGAACATAAAGGAAGATGGGGAGCACAACGACGATAATGATATAGATCATATACATAAAAAGGAAGAGATGAGACAGTTAATGAAAACATATTTGAGTCAAATAATTCAAAAGAGAATTTTGATGAGGTTACAAATGGTTAAATTCCAAGAATCCAATATTATGGAACCTGCATACAAACAAATGATTGATGATATGGTTAGTGATTATGAAACTGAGTGTCATGAAAATTTTATGGTTATGAACAACAGTGAAGAAGATGATGAAAGTGACACATCATCTTCAATTACAAGTAGTGAAGAATATGATGACAGTCTAGTCAAATTCAACCAATTCAGTACTACAACAGATGTAGATGAGGATCAGGGGGATGATACTGATGGAATTGAAAAGAGTAGTCCTATGTCCTTACAATATCCATCGAAGGATGTCTTATTTGGTATGAATACATTAATGGGACCCAACCATGAAAAGGTGTTGAGCATCCCTGCTTCTACAATCAAAAGATCTATGACACTACCTATTGGTATGAAAATATGAGTGAGACCTGCATATTAACTTCAATATTTCGAAACATACATACATACATATATATATATATCAAAATAACTAACTTATGTATTTACTAACTAACTAACGAAATATCTATATTTGTTTACAAATATCCTTCCCCTCCACATAGTATACAATTATTCATAATAATAGTACACCTTGCTAGAAAGCCCCTCTTCTCTTATCATCATCCCACTGCCTGTACATACATACATACACACTACTAACACATACTCGAGTGCCTCTAGCCATCTATCAATATACACAATAAATTTATAACCTGTATAGCTTTTCTGCCAGCAATCTTTCCACGTTTAACTACACCCACACATCCCTCTGCTGTAATTTCTTTTTAAATGAGAAACAGAAAAAAAAAAACCAGAGAAAAAAAAAAACCAGAAATAAAGACCGCTCCATACAAAACCTTCCACTGCATCAAGAGCGATTAAACGAAAGATACAAGAAGTTGCCAAAGGAGGCAAAACGACGAAGGTGTTGCTTTGATCAAGAACGAAAGACTGGAAACGATAGTAAACCCCTTTTATTGAAATTAGAGTGACTTCAATAAAAATAAAGAAAGATATTGTAACTGGGCCATATCTGTACACATGTACACATTGCAATATCTATAAACAAATAAATATAAATACAGATATAAATATAGATATATGCTTTAGTGAACACACACACATACATACATAAGCATCTGGCAGAAGAATTAACAAAGTAATAGTGAAAACAATAATATCAAGAAGAAGAGGGAGAAGAAGAAGAGCATATGATGGTGACGGTTATTTCTTCTCTGTTAAAAACATCCCCATTTTATAGTGCATCCCGATTTGTGATTCGTAATCAGTTTGGTCTCACCTTTTTAAGGCACCAGTACACTTTGACCATTCCAAAGACTCCAGCAACCAGATATAAAAATAAGGAGAGAAGAAGAATAAATGGTCTGAAACGAACAACTTGCACACTTCAAGGTTATAAATATAACCCATATATAGATATAATGAAATTCCAAAACAAAAAGAGGCAGAGTGTATTTAGATACTTACCTATGCCTCGTGTCGAAAATATGACATGTATGCATCCACAAGAATTAAATATGCAAATACTGTTGAGTGGTTATAAACCGTTACCATTCATACCAAAGAAAGAGATTGATATCAATAAGTGCACAAGTAATGGAAGTAGCAGTGCTAGCATTAATAGTATCAATAGCACGGGTACTGCCAGGAATAAAACCACAATGCTTGAAATTTCATTGGATTTAAGTAATTTATTGTCCAGTACATCATTTAACAATGACAGAAATATATGGATGAATTCTGCTACTGGGCTGGAGAGGTATGATGAGTGGAATAATATTCCCTTGGATATAATAAGCAAACTAAAACCATATGTGCCTCCATGTGAATTACAAAGCAAACAAGACCAAGATAAGTTAGATATTCATAAGATGGATCCACATGGATTATTACAACAACTTTGTGACGTTGTATATAAAACTTATAAACAGCGGAAAAAGTGAGAGTAATATAGTATAGTACTAATGATATTGACAGAACAAAAATGGAGGGACAGATATCAAAGATAACGCTTAGTCAAGGAAAGTAAAATGTATGAATAAATTAAAATAACATAAATAGAAAAGAAATAATAGTATAGTAATACCAACCAACCTTTCTCTCCTCTTATTCCCACATATTACACAATATATTTATTTATTTATTTATTTAGATGTTATACACATTCATATTTTGTTTATTTAATTATTTATTTATAATAATAAACTTTATGTTCTTAACAATACATATGTCCTACAGAACTGAATTTTCTTCTATATCTCTTAAGTATAATCTTTTTAAGAGTTGCCATTTAAGTTTTTTTTTTTTACCTTACATTTGAATCATACATAGTACAAAATAAAATCAAGAAAAAACAAAAATAAAAAAAAAAAACAACACAATGTAATGATTCAATAATATAGGTAAGAAAACTTATATTTTTGTAATCTTACGAAGCTACAGATATTAAGAAAGTTATATTTATTTGTTTGTTTTACTTCCCTTCCCCCTCGCTCAACCTCTTTGTATACAAAAGAAAAAGGTTGAATCTCAATCTTTCTGCAACTTAGTTACTTCAACACTTTTGTTTTGTTTTGTTTTGTTTATTTATTTTTGCTTCGTCTTGATTTTGGTGTAATAATGATCCATCCCCATGTGGATCCACCAAATATCGGGAAATGTCAACTTCTAGGCCCCGTATCCATTGTAGTTCAAAGTATCATGGGCATTTTAATTATTTTGGTATTATTATTGAAACGGACATACGAAATTCCTAAAAGAAAACTATCTATTTGGTTATACGATATCATTAAACAACTTGGCGGGTCCCTTGTAATACATCTATTAAATATTATGTTGAGTATATGGAAAAAAGATACTAATGGCAATAACCCAGGAATGCTACTATGTAATAGTAATATTAATAATAATAATAATAGAGAAAATGACTATGATGACGAATGTGACTGGTATTTCGTCAATTTACTCATGGACACCACACTAGGTATTCCTATTTTATACTATATTTTGCATGGTTTAGAATACTTGGGTTCTCTATACCATATTTCTAATATCAGAAGCGGAGACTATTTTGATAGTAACAAGGAAGAAGAAGAAGCAGAAGCAGAGGAAGAAGAAAGCAACAGTCGTCGAGATCAAGAACCTCCAGAATGCGGATTAAATAAAGGCCGACCTGTGCCCCATCCTGCTGATCATTTACGAAGAAAACACCCCAAATTCAAAGCGTTTTTAAAACAATTCATATTATTCCTGATTGGACTGATTATAATGAAATTCATCATCTACATGATTTTGACTTTTATGGAACCACTAGCTAATATGATTGCTAATGTAGTGATAGGTTGGTGCGATCCATGGCCAAATTTCCAAGTATTCCTTGTGATGTTTATTTGTCCTGTACTATTGAATTGTTTCCAGTACTGTTGTATCGATAATATAATCAAGTTACATGATAGCAATGTGACTCAAGCGAATTTAGATAGTTTTGAGCCAGGCACGGAAGCACGGGGGGAACAGGAGGATTTTGAAAGCCAGAACATATCTCAATCAAATATGGTGAATTATGGAAGCATGAAGACAACGTTGACTGAAAGTAGAGAAGAATCGTCTCTTAAAAGCTAGTATTTTTAGTTTTGTTTTCATATACAAGAACCCATGAGGACCAACATTTCACAAGAACACACTTAAATGAAACAAGCCGCATCGAGCCACGGGCTCTTATATTTGAAGTGTGCTTATTCATTCCATCGACGAAGATTATTTCGAGGTTCCAGGTCCTTTGTAAGAAGACATTCTCCTCACACATACACACACACTGTCTCTCTCTTACTCTCTCTCTTACTCTCTTTCTCTTACTCTCCATGTAGAAAAAGTGTACCATTTGCAAAAGACATTCAGATCCAATTATTGTGGAAAACTGTCCTTTTTTTTATTTATTTTTAATTTTATTTTCGTTCCTGCCCGCCTTTTTCTGTTTTTTTCTGTTTTTCGTTTCCCTGGAACGCGAAAAAAAAAATTTCGTGGAGTTTCAAATTGACAAAAACAGGAGAAAAATTCGATGCCGTCAACACACGAAAAGAAAATGTTATTACCGTGGAATGTCCTACTGCATTTAGTAATTGTTGATAGTATCCTGATCCTAGAATAACTGAATCTATTTGATCCCCCTCCCCCCCCGCGCCTCAATACTCTCAATGTTCTTTACAAAAACATGCAGCCGCCTGTTGTCTACTAGGTCCATTCATCTTTTGTGGATGACATCATTCCATCGTTGTTCAAGTCTTCAAGTGAATGTTTTGACCTCTACAGACACACACACACATTTATATATATATAAAGGATCTGATGAATAATATTAGTAAAAGAACCCTTTCCCTTCCCATTCTAAATACATTCAACTCTTGTCTTCAATTTTAAAAAAAGACTTTTTTCTTTAGGCATTAAAACATTTTCAGAAGAAACCGAAATACCCACCCCCAAATATACTGAATAATAGTAAAATAAATAAAAAAACAAAAACAAAAACAAAAAGTGAAATGAAATTGATTCAATCGCTAGTTTTATTATTCACAACATTGTGTTGCACTTCCATGGCTGCGTGGTATGATAATACCACCAGTGCTACTGATACAATAATCAGGTCTGTCATAACATTATCCCCCACTTTCACTGTTCAACCAGTTACCACAACAATCACATATGCTGATCCTACAACTACCTTTTACGTAACACAAACTGTTTTCACCACAATATATTACACTCCAGTGTCAACCTCAACCTCAACCTCAACCTCTACCACCAGTGTTAAGTCTTCCCAGTCACCACCAAGTCTTACTACCATAACTACCACATCTACATCTACTACAATTACCGAACTTGCTTCCACTTACTCAGATATCAGTACCACATATACATCTACCATCACCTCCACTCTAATATTTTACCAAACCATTACTAGAACAACTAAGAATAATTTATATTATAAGGACTTAAAGCTGGACCTCACTACATCTGAAAGTGCAGCTACACAAACGAACACTGCTTCTGTAGTAACCACCTTCACCACCGCAGCTGCTGCCGGCGATAATGCCGCATTAACTGACACTTCTGTACAACAATGTACAGATATCATAAACACCGTAACTATAACTGAAACTGCTAATCCAATCACTGTCACTGTTACTCCAGAAGTCAAGTACGTCACTGTGACAGTCAATGCAAACACAATCGGCCAACTCGGTTCATCCAACACCACTGTGACAGTTAACTGATCATTCTCATTTCATTTTTTAAACTTCCCTTTTTTTTTTTATTATTACGATGAACATTCTATAGATTTTAGATTACACTCAACTGTATAGGTTATTTGCATATATTATAAAAACTGTATCAATATATATATATATATATATATCCATACATACGTAGTTAAGTATATACACAGTTTTTTTTATCTTCGCTTTTTTTTAAGTTTTTGATTTCCTAAAAAAAAAAAGAGAAATAAAAGAAATTGATAGTACTTATATATACTGAGCAGAAGAGTTATTAAATAAGAAAAAAGCAGGAGTTATGAGCGTCATCACGTCAAAATTCCTTTTTTACACAGCGAGGACAAAACGAAACATAAATTGACACATGAACTAGTTGTTCCATAGCTGGTACATATAGAAACCAGTATGGTTATGTCCAAACTTAGAGTGTTAGATAGGACGATATCAACTAAATTACAAGCACAACCACATATTTTATCTTACACTTCGGCGGTTAACGAATTGTTGCAGAACAGCATAGATGCTCATGCCTCTACAATATATATTCTCTGTGATTTTTCGCAAGGTGATATATTATGTAGGGATAATGGGGATGGTATACCACATGAGGATTTAAATCGTTTAGGAAAACAGAATCATCTGACTTCGAAGATCAATACATTGGATGATTTAACTAAATTGAACAGTTATGGTTTTAAAGGAATTGCATTATATTCAATGATGCAGTTATCAAGAGAACTATATATTCTCTCAAAATGCTCCGGGTATGGTTCAACTTGGCTCAAAACGTTACAAAGCAATGAACCTTGTAAGATGGTTTCTAGTGAGACAGGAGAATGGGTGCCTAATGATGAATTAAATAAAATGTTCTCTTTAAAAAATATCCCTCTAAATGAACACGGAACCACCATCATAATCCATGATATATTTTTTAGTGTACCAGTAAGAAAGAAAATAATCCTTGAGGAGCCTTTGTTTAAAATATTCAATCAGTTGAAAATGATTTTATTTCAAGTCGTATTAAAAAATCCAAATATTTCTGTCACTATTGACTATCTTCATAATGGAAAACGAAAGAATATTATACAATATTCCATGACAGATCTGCAACCAAGTGCATCAAATTATTATGTTCGATTAGTACGACATGTTTTTAATCCAATTACACCAGATCATGTGATGAAAAATGTATCAATAAATTTCAAAGACTTCAAATTAAAGGGGATAATATCTACATACCCTTCAAAAACTAAAGACTTGCAGTTTATATTTATTAATGGTAGAAAGTATTACGACCCAGCATTTATTAAATTAATCAATTCCTATTTCCTTTCTTCAGGCTGGCCTGGGAATATTAACATGAACTCTAATAACTACTCTTCATCCACTATTACAACAGGAAAGAACGTTCGATGCTTCCCTCTTTATATTTTGGATATAACAGCACCGTTAGGTGTGAATGATTTTTTGCAAGAACCTGAGAAAACCATAACACGACCACATATGGAAAGCGTTATTCAGAAATTGATTTTAAAGGTGTTTTCAAGTTTCTTAAATTTACAAGGTTATCCTGTTAATATGGCTACTCAACCCTTAACAATATCTTCCAAGGAGAAATTTTCATCCTATTCTGCAAAGGATAATTCCAAGAAAGATGAGGGTTTACAAATAGATAAATCTAAACAAACAAATTTTAATGACGGATATATTCTTTCTAAAAAAATTAATAATATAATGTTAAAAAGGAAATGTAATAATAACCTGTTGTCAACTCTCTCAGTTTCAAAAAAAGTAAAATTAGGCACTACTACCTGGCTAAACATTAGGAGGATTAATGAAGACGAATTAAATAAATTAACATATGAACTTAAAAAGGATCATCTGCTTAATTGCGATATTATTGGTCAACTTGATAAAAAATTTATATTAGCCAAGTTTAGCAAACATTTAACAACAACGTTGTTGATTTTAGATCAACATGCTTGTGATGAGAGAATTAAATTGGAATCTCACTTACAAAATTATATTAATGATATTACTGATAATGCACTGTTACTGAAAAATGTATCAAAACCCTTATTGATCAGAATAAACGATGACGAATTTCAACTTTTTAGCTATTATAAAGATGAATTTATGACATGGGGCATTAAATATTGCTTATTTGAAGAAAAAGAAGAAGAAGATATGAAGACCAATGGAGATAAAACTGATATCTACAGGAAAGGTAAAGGTACGCTAAAGATAATTGCATTATCAGAATTTATTTTTGAAAAATTTAGCAGAAATCAAATTTTTATTAAAAATGTTATGATACAACATATGGAAGATTTAAAATGTTCCAATAAGACACCAATACAGAAAAGGTTTAACAAAGGAATGAAACACCAGTCTTGGCACAAATATATTAATAGTATACCATCGTTTTTAATGCATTTTTTCAATTCAAAAGCATGTAGGTCGGCTATAATGTTTGGTGATGAATTGACAAAATTAGAATGTCAAGTATTGATCAATGATTTAAGCAAATGTGTTTTACCTTTCCAATGTGCACATGGCCGACCTTCTATTATTCCGTTGACAATAATAGATGGAGAACAATCATCTGCTGTTGACGAAAATAATAACAGTAAAAGTAGCCTACCAATTGACACACCAATAGATTATATCATCTAATAGAGATATATAATACGTTATCATGAATTTTGTATAATATCGATATATTTATCAAATATTCATTTTGAAAAATAAATCATAAAAGAGATATACATCAGTAACCAAATAGTATAACTCTCAACCAATGTATGTTTATTTCGTATCTAATTCTAAAAATGCAACCTTTCTAATAAAGCTTCTTCTAACGCAGATTTACTTACACTTAAACTTGAAGAGGTGTCATCGTCAGATACCTCCTTTAGATTATCTACTCTTTTATTTTTAGTTGAACCTAATGTTCTCCCTAACACTTTTGAAGCATGTAGGTGGTTTAATACTTCTGTTATTGATTTTTCAGATAATTTTTCTTGATCCAGTTTTTCATCAGATTTTGTATAATCATTATATTCTAAATCATCACTTTCTGTAGGGATATTTTCAGGTGTAGATTTTTCTGTCGATAACTCCATTAAGGGATCGGTTACTGTTGACGCATTCATTCTAGATTTTTTAATTGCTGAAGAATCCTTAAATGCTTCTAAATTCTCAGATACATCCATAGAATTCAGTTTCTTAATATTGAATTGTCTCTTCATTAATAACATATGGTTTTCAAACAATTTGTAACTTCTTTCCCTTAAGAAGAATATAGGTACATTTAAGATTGTAGACAATTTGGTCCAATTAATTTGATCAATTGAATTATCCAACTTTGAGATAAATTCCCATAATTGCTTGTCTTTATTCTCATTCCATTCAAATGGTTCCGGGTCCACAAAATCTGCTGGCCTTTTACCTTTAACCCTCACATATATAATTGTATTTCTATTATCCATCGAAGTATCCTAAAAAGCGGAATAATACAAAGGGATAATAAACTAATTCTCTATTTTTATATAACTTATTATTCTTCTTGATACAAGTTCGTTTGAATACACAAATCTAGTTAGTCTCTCCTGTAAGTAAGCTCTGCGTATTAAAGACAAAGTGTTAGACAATCTTCCTTTTGTACTGTCTCAAATCAAAAAAAATAAAAAAGATTTGAGAATTCAGAGAAATCATTTTTTTTGTTTTAATGAAATCGAAGAGGAAATGCAAAATATTAATTAAAATTATAGACATGTGGAATTGCATATAGAAAACAAACGAATATTATCAACCAACCGTCCTATTTCACACTCTTAATATTGAATATTAACTTTAAATGCCAATAACCAATATATTACTAGCAAAAAAAAAAAAAAGTAAACGTTAATCTCAAAATATTCAAAATATTTCGTATTAATAATTGTGCAGCTTTAATAATATGTTGATAAATGAAATCACACTATAGAACATCATAATAAAAAACACTTTTATTCTTTACTATCCACACTTAAACCTCGCATATTCCCAAGTACAACTACATTTTGATAAATATACTTAGACTCACAGACAAAAACACATCCCTGTACATCTGGTTATTATTGTCTATTTTATCATCATCCTAGTGACTCTTTTTGATTATTATTTAGTAATGAGTTAGGAAAAAAAATCGTGAGAGCTTATAAACCCCAAAAATGCAACTACCAAAAGAAAATTCTAGTACTGAGTCTTTATTGAGCAGCCTTGATCCAAATTTTATTTATTTGCAATTAAATAATCATGATTATTATATGGCAAAACCATCCACGCTATTAGATACTAATTATTCGAAAAGTTTACCCTTAAATAAATTTGAACATGTCCCCATAATTAGGGTCTTTGGATGTTTACCTTCAGGTCATCGAGTTTTATGCCATGTGCATGGAATTTTCCCCTATATATTCATACCTTATGATGGAAAACTCGAATCTGATTCATCCGCGCTCAGGAATCAAAGATGCTTACGTTTGCACATTTTGTTAGAATCGAAATTACATAATATCCCTATTCAATCTGATTACACATTTAATGGAAATCTTAAATATATTGCTGATGTCTCATTAGTTAAAGCAACTCCATTTTATGGTTATCATATTGGTTGGTCTGTATTTTATAAAATATCGTTATTAAATCCATCCTATGTCAATAAATTATCTGACATGTTAAGAAATGGTACCATACTAAATAAATCAGTAGAAACTTTTGAAAGTAGCATTCCATATCTTTTACAATTTGTTGCTGATTTTAATCTTTTTGGTTGTGATTGGATTAAATTAACTGAATGTTATTTTAGATCTCCTATTTTAAACCAAATTTTAGACATAGATAATCTAATGCAAAACTCTGAGTTGAAACAATTTTTAACCAAATTTTGTCAAAGATCTGATCATATGAACAATGGCCATTCTAATATTTTACCAAGATCAAGTTTTCAAAGAATAGGGAACAGTTTATTGGAAATTGATATTTTACCTCAATTTATACATAACAGAAAAGAACTTCATTTTAAAGAATTACATCATAATTTCATTGAATATTTAAACATTAATACTGATATATGTGACTCTGATCATTTTATAACCTCAACCAAACAAATAGTTAAAGATATAATGGAACAAAGACATATTTTTGGATTAGGTACCTATAGAAAACCGGCAGATATTAATAGAAACTCACCAGATAGTTATCCAAAATGGCAGAGAACTGAAGAAAACCAAATTATGTATAATAAAGCAAGAAAAAGGACAACATTTCCATTTAGTAACGGGAAACCGACATTTGATAATTTTATCCAACCAAGTAAGAAAATTGAAAATATTCAGAAAATAGAAGAGTCCATATCAAATTTATGGCCAACGTGTCCAGATTTTTCAACCTTACCCCTATATGATATGACTAAGGAAGTAACATCAAATGACAACAATATGATTGAACAGAACACTGAACTTCATGGGATTGTTGATGGATCGATAAATGCCGAAGAAACCAATTATGCGTTAGACCCAAATATTGAAGAAAATGATATAATCGATTACAGGGAAGTCACACAGACAGAAAATGTTGTATTACCTTCTTTAAATTTATCCACACTTCACCCTGAAGAAATTGATGCAATTCCAAAATATTCCCTAGATATAAGCTTGACACAAACTATGAAAAAAAAAAGGAACAAACAATTGCAATCTTCAAGCGAAGTTACGTTTCCAATTTCTAATTTACTGAATACTCAGAATACATGCTTCAAAAAGCCTAAAAAGATGGTAAAACTTCAAAACTGTCCAATTTTTAACAGAGAGAATTGCTTTGTTTATAAAGGATCCAAAATTACCTATCAATCTATATTGAATGATTTAGAATATTTTGGATACCCTAAAGTTGATTATAAGGATCCGTTTTTTAGTAATCCACTCGATAGAAAAAATAATTTATTTGTTTATGCAGGTAAACGATTTGAAATTAATTCTTCGCATTTAAGTGACAGAATACCCATTAAATTTCAAGAAAATAATGTAATATTAGAGACTAAAATACAAAAAAAAACCTTTTCTACATGGAGATATATTACACAGCCACCAACCTATAAAGAACTTGCTTTATTTTGTAATACCTCACCTACTTCAACCAAACTAGTAAAGGAAAAAAAATTTCTTTCGCAAATCGATATGACGATATCACATAAAAATGCTAGTGGTGATTCTTTAAAAAAGAAATCTACTACAATACAAAATCACCTAACTCATTTATCTTTAGAAATCCATGTGAATACAAGAGCAGATAAATACCCAGATCCAATGTTAGACGAAGTAGTTTTGATATTTTGGGTACTTGAAGACGAGACTTACCCCTTTGATTTAGATATTCAACATCGAGGAATAATGGTAGTTAATAAAGATGCAAATAATAAAAAATTTACTAACAAAGTTGAATGTGCAGCAAGGCCAATTACTGTTGCATTTTATGAATCTGAATTTGAGATGTTCGACGCTTTAACTGATTTGATATTACTCTTTGATCCTGATATTCTTTCAGGATATGAGATACATAAGTCATCTTGGGGCTATATTATTGATAGGTGTACTCAAATTCATAAATTTAATATAGTAGATGAGATTTCCAGGGTTAGTAATAAATACCAGAACAAAACAAAAGATGCATGGGGGTATACTCATACTTCTGGGTTTTCGATAACTGGAAGATATATGTTGAATATATGGCGTATTATGAGAGCTAGTTTTAATTTGACACAATATTCTATTGAAAATGTAGCTCATCATATGCTGAAGTTAAGGTTACCACATTTTTCTCATGCATTTTTAACTTCTCTTTGGTCATTGGACTCTAATATAACACAATTAAAAACAGTGATTTCTTATTGGATGAAACGTGTAGAAATAAATATTTTATTGTTGCAGAAAGATGATTTCATTGCAAGAACTACAGAATTTGCTAGATTAATAGGTATTGATTTTAATTCTGTCTTTTATAGAGGTTCGCAGTATAAGGTTGAATCGATTCTTTTAAGAATATGTAAATTAGAAAGTTTTTTATTGAATTCACCAAGTAAACAGGACGTGAAAAGACAGAAACCACTGGAATGTGTCCCACTAGTTATGGAACCTCAATCAGCCTTTTATAAAAGTCCATTAGTGGTACTTGATTTCCAATCTCTATACCCTTCTATTATGATTGCATATAATTATTGTTATTCAACTATGATAGGAAGAGTTGACACTTTAAATTTAAAAGGTAACGAAATAGGAACAAAGCAAATACCATTAAAGGAGAATTTACTAGAACTTTTAAAAGATGACATTACTATTTCACCGAATGGTATTGTGTTTGTAAAAGAATCTGTAAGAAAGTCTACCTTGGCAAAAATGTTGACAGAAATCCTAGATCTCAGAGTTCTGGTTAAAAAGACTATGGCTGAACTACCACCAAAAAATGAATCGCTGAAAAAGCAACTTGATAATAAGCAGCTAGCGTTAAAATTATTAGCTAATGTTACCTATGGTTTTACATCTGCATCATTTTCAGGTAGAATGCCATGTTCTGATTTAGCTGATGCTATAGTGCAAACAGGTAGAGAAACATTAGAACATGCAATTGATATAATCGAACAGAATACTGAATGGGGAGCCAAAGTTGTATATGGTGATACAGATAGTTTATTTGTGTATTTACCTGGTAAAACTAAAAAGGATGCATTCCGGATAGGTAATGAGATTTCAATCAAAGTTTCTGAAAATAATCCCAGACCAATTTTTTTAAAAGTTGAGAAGGTATATTTTCCTAGTATCCTACTCTCCAAAAAAAGATATGTTGGGTACGCTTATGAAAATAAATTACAAACTGAAGCAAGTTTTGATTCTAAAGGTATAGAAACTGTTAGAAGAGATGGCCATAGAGCTCAACAAAAAATTGTAGAAAAATCAATAAGGCTTCTATTTGATACAAGTGATCTCACTTTAGTTAAAGATTATGTACAACAACAATTTTCTAAGTTATATGAAGGTAAGGTGTCTGTTCAAGACTTTTGTTTTGCTAAAGAGGTGAAGTTGGGTACGTATAAAAGTGATAGTACCGCATCTGCTGGGGCTTTGGTAGCCAAAAGACAAATGGAGAAAGATCACAGAACTGAACCACAATATAAAGAACGAGTTCCCTATCTTGTTGTTAAAGGTAAGGCGGGAGAAATTTTAAGAAATAGAACTGTATCCCCTAAGGATTATTTCTCACATACTGATCTATCTTTAGATGCCAATTACTACATTGACAAAACATTGATACCTCCACTTTCAAGATTATTTAATGTTATCGGGATTAATGTAGAAGAATGGAAATCGGATTTGGCAAGATCTATGTCTAAAGAAGGTTTACACACAACAAAATATAATAAAAAATTTGGGAAATCCCAATTGTGTTCTAATTGTGGTCATGGGTTCATAATCACAGAAGACTCTATGCTGTGTCAGGTGTGTCTTGAAAATAAAAAGGATACATCCGCTAACCTAATAGTGACTAGAATATCAAGAGAGCAAGAGTTTAATAATATACTAACCGTTTGTCGAACATGTACCTATAAATATACCAAAAATGCAAATATTGAAGGACATTACATCAGTAGAAATTGTGAGTCATATGATTGCCCTGTGTACTATTCCAGAATAAAAATTAAAGGATATCTAACTAATAAAAATTCATCAAGAAAATACCATTCCTTAAAATTTTTAGATGAGTGGTAACGCAACAAATAATATATACATGTATAAGAAATGAATATATAAGATCAATTAGGTATTTTGTCCATTACACACACATATATATTTTTCTAAATGACATGATTTAGTGAAAAATTTAATATTAAGGCCGTTACACAGTTATTGGATATCAAACCTTGGGCATTTCCTCAGATTTTGTTTCTTTCTTTCCACCAAAAAACTGTGTATAAGTTTTATACCCTATACCACAGCTGATAATTATTAACATGCATTTAAAAATATAAGAAAAATATGACATATTATAAGTTGTAGTCATTCTTTTAAATATTATTTTATTTTGATCATTGAAAAGTGATCCAATTAGTCTCCAATCGTCTGTCTGCTGACTTTTCAGTTTTGATAAGACGATCTCAGGAGATAGTTGAGCATTATTAATAATTTCAAACATATCTTTATTCTCAATGTTTAAAGGAAATCTTCCTGATTTGGTATTATAATTTGTTGTCTTATCGGTTTGTAAATCATATATCTTATATTCTGTGGAAATAATCTGATTTGTACTTTTAACCCCCCTAAACGATCTAATACGACGATTTTTATTGGATGTTATCCATGATATTGGGTTAAATAATGATAGAATATCATTTAAAACCATTTTATTAGTTTCATTCATAGCTGTTACAGATTTGTTCCAATTGTAAACACGTTGTTGCTCTTTTAAAACAACTTTTTTCTGGTATTCCTGGGTTTCGATTTTATTCAAATATGATGTCAAATGATCTAAATTTATTATATCACTATCTGAGGGCGACTGCAAGTGTTTGCCCAATAGATTTTCTGGCTTTGTTTCCTCTAACATATTACTGAAGATTTGATAAAGATCATTTGTATTTGTATTCTTGTTTAGTAAATGGGTTTCCAACTTATCCAAGATTTCTAAAATATCGTTCTGTTCGCTATTTTTATAATTAATATTGACTTTATTTGTAACAGTGGAAGTAGTAATATCATCACTACTATTATCAGGACCTTCTGTAGTAGTTATTGTGTCGTTAGTTGTATTCTTGCTATTGTTGTTGGTTTGTCCTAATGATAAAGATAAGGAAGGTTGCAATACATTTTCCCCTAAGTTTGTTGTTGGTCTCAACTTTGTAGCATTTAATGGTATATTGACATTAATGGGCTGCGTTTCTCTAAATTGCGTAATTCTTTGAAAGATTACTTTATTGTTAATTTTGTTACCTTCAATGATAGAGTTTAATTTTTTACTAATAGCTTGAAGTGTGGCCGTTTTGTTTATTTCAAATTGATACTTGGGACCTAGAACATTCAATATTAGTTTCCTAACAATATTCAAATCCTGCTTATAATATTTTTTTTCACCAGTTAAGTTCGATGAAGTATTTAACTTATTCACCAAATTTTTAAACTCTTTTATTACAACAGATCTGTCTGTATTTGGATTGAAAATGGTTCTTAATGATAGATTTAAGTCAATACCATCTATATTGTTCTTTCCCGATGTAGATATATTTAATTTCTTGGTCCCATTGACCACGGTAGCATATCGTCTACTCGAGTGTCTTAAAATTATTGGATGTCTGACAACCATTATTATTCTTGTTTTTTCTTTATCGAATTAGTGTATATTTGTTACTTCGAATCTCTTGTGGATGGTGTGTAGACTACAATTGTAGAATGTAATGTAAGCAGTTGCAGTAGTGGTTATGTGATTTTGGAAATTCTTCCTCCCGTCATTTTTTCTAAGAGTGTGAATGTATCTGTTTGATGATTTTACACATGTTGACCTTGTTTGAAGTATGTTCTGTAAAACTTTTTCGAAAAGCTTGGGAATATAGAAATGTAAATTAATAAACTATAATTATTAGTTGCAACAGGTGGTGAATGATTTACCATAAATAAGTGTAATCATGTTATCATGTCTCTTGTCCTCCACACCCGTGGAGAAGCAAGTAGAATCATAGAAACAAACATTGACAAGGTTGAATGACAACAGAACTGTGAGTAGGAGAATTTATAATGTTTTATTGACTAGACTCAAATATTTATGTTTCATAAGACTCTGAATGGGTCAAGATCTAGTGTGCTATAACTATAATGATTGACTGTGTTGATGTGAATACAAATCTCTTTCTCAGGTTTGTTGAAGAAGTTCTTTTAGAATATTTCCCAAAAGAATATTTGAGAACTTACATTAACGTTTGTAAAGAGAACCCCAATCCTCTCTTGGGTAAAATTCTAATTGATAATGAAACGGACCAGATTATTGGAGGAGTCCTAGGTAGAATTCAAGTCACTTATACTGATAATAATAATAATCATGTTCTCTACATTGAGATGTTAGCTGTTAGTAAAAAATATAGAAGATCAGGTTTTGCCCAGAAAATTCTAAAAGAAATGGAACAAACTAGTCAAGATAAAAATGTCAGTGCTATGGAGCTACACGTCTCTTTTGGAAACCTAGCTGCTCTTCTACTTTATTATAAAAATGATTTTAAACTGATATCTATACATAAACATTTCTATCAAAATATAAAAGATTTTCAGAGCTCCAAGACTGGATTATTACTATCCAAAAGTATAGTTAATATTAACCTAACATAGATGTTTTAATAGTCCATGAATTGCTCTTCATATGGAATTATATATATATATATATATATGTGTGTGTGTGTACATTTATACTGGAATTTTATAAAATCAAATTATTAAAGTTATAATCGTTATACAAGCTATATGATACATTTACATGATGTCATGAATTATGCTCGACAGTGTTTAAAATTAGGAATAGAAAACAATAATTCCTAGATAAAAATATACATAAGAGTAGGTAACATTGAGGCTTTATAATTTGATGGTTCAAAAAATGTACTTTCGCAGTTAGCATTTCTCTTATAAGACAGCATCTTCCTCTACTTCTGTGTCTGTATCAATATCTGTGTAATCACTATAATCTTCTTCATCATCTTCGAAATCTTCATCTTCGTCATCATCACTGTATAGTTCATTCATTTCTTTCTCCATTTCGGCTACTTCCACCTTTGGAGGATCACGAACATTCATAACCATTGTAAAATCAAGATCTGAACCAAAATAATCAGTGGATTTAATAACAATTCTGAAATAGTAATTACCCTTTTCTGGAGGTGCTTGTTGACCTAATGGAATCTTTATAGTACCGACTTCCCAGTCCTCTGGATTAAAATCTTTATTGAAATCTTTAACATCTAATTTTCCAAAATCGTTTCGCAAATTTCTTAAAGATAATTTTTCAACTACTAATGGATTTTGAATGATTTTATTGTCCTTTTGTAAAATAACCATACAACACCATGCATTACGCCTCTTTGTAGGAAAATATGGCGCAAAAGTGTACGGTAACATAGGTTGTTCCCCCATCTGTGCAAAAGGATCCCTTAAATCGTCAAAAGATACAGATTCTTCATATTTTTCTTGTGGGAATTTATCAGCTGGGATTAGTTTATGTTTAGCAGATCTGACCAAAACTTTAATGCATATATGAGCGATTGAAGATGGTGTAACATATTCTTCACCAGGGACTACAAACTCTGCCTTTAAAAGTTTTAAAATTGGAATATTTGAGGCCACTTGTAAAGTTTCTTTTAAACGTTCTTCATCTTTGATACCAAGAATTTTACCAATCTTTGAATCTTCATAGGTAAACAATTTACCTAAAGTATGAATTTCATCGATTGATCCATTTAGGAAAATCTCTTTATCCACATTTGGCAATTGATAGATTTCGGCATCATTAATAGATGGGACCGCTTGGACAATAGCTTTGAATGTGTTTAAAGCCATGATGGTTGCATCGGTGTTTCTGAAAGCACATATAACATCTAATAAACCATATAAAAGTGAATGGCATTTAGCTACAATTCTATATTTAATCTCATTTCGATCACCACTGTCTCTACGATGAATATGATCCTGTAATAATTTTTCAAAATCCTTTGGAGTTAAGTCTGGATAAAAATCTTTAAATTCTTGGGCGTTGGATAACCATTTAATGATTAAATCAATAGTAATAACTTCACTTGGTTTATAATTGACTAATCTGTCAACAAAATATGATGCAGTTAAAGCATGCAGACCCTTTTTGGTATAGGATTGGGTTTTTGCCCACCATTTAGAGACTGCCCAAGGTAAGATCAAAACAAAGCATAGGATATAGATAGCCACTAAAAATGGGGAAGTAGTAGCATCTACTAGAAAACTTGGTAACGCAATACCATGGGATACAGCTTGTGGGCCATCTGGGTGACCATATTTCAGATAGTTGCTTCTGATCAATTCATCGGTTAAAGCCTCATAAGCCTTTGTGATTTGAACATAGATCTCTTCTAAAGCAGTTCTCTCCTTTTCACTTAAACCCTTTGGTAACTTATCTGGATGATATTTCAAAGACAATTTTCTATAAGCACTTTTAATTTCTTTGTCACTAGCACTCGTAGAAATACCCAAGAGTTCGTATGGATCAAACAAACCTAATGCAGCTTCCTTGATTGCATCATTACTGTTAACTCCCTTGATTAACAAAATTACAAGACACCATAAGATTGCAATAAGTAGGTTCCATTTGTTAAAAATTCTATTGGCACCATTTTTCAAAAATTTCTTACGAAAGCTTTTAAGTTCAGTTGATGTGTAAAGATTATTAAGTGGTTCCATAACTTCATCATTTTCCTTACCATTTTTTTTCGCTACGTTATTATTACTAACGTTATCACCACCACGGATTATCCATATCAATTGCCACAGAGTCAACGGTACTAATATGATAACTATCACAGCTAGTAAGAAAAACGGCCAAGTCTCGCTTGCTTCATCATAATCATAGTTCAATGCCATTTCGACTCCAAAGTGGACTTAGCTTGTCTTAGTCTTAATTCAAAAAAAAAAAAAAAATAAATAAATAAATAAAAAATAAAAATCAATCAGATTTCAATTTGATTATGGGTATAATCTGAAATTGATATAAATTCTTATAATTGTGTTTTTTTTTATTATAAGAAGTTTCAGAGATAGAAATACAAGTAGGTTTTTTACTAACTGCCTTAAGTACTCAGTTAATTTTATGGTTCGTGGAAGGTTTGTTGTTTCATTATTTTGTTCTTTTAATATGGAAAAAATTTTTTTTTTACTTTCCTTTTTATTTTTATTTATTTATTTATTTATTTTTTCAGTTTTGTTATTCCATCATGGTAGCGAACTATTTTAGCTATATCAAAAAATAAATGAAATAAAATAAAATAAAATAAAATAAAATGAGAAAAAATTTCAACCTGTTTCCTACTGGCGATTAGGGTTTTACCGGAATAATCACGTATGAACGACATATTATAATGAAAATATGTAGGGTTTTTGCGACTTGAAGTAGTTTTCCTCTCTGGTTTTCCAATTCTCTTCGTTTTGGTGCATATTCCCCCTCTCTATAAAGACGGATTTCCTGGTTGTTATTACTACTACTACTATTATTATTATTACTATTACTATTATTAGTATGATAGTATGTCTACAAAGGGCATATTCCAGAAGGAAAAGGCAAACACCACGTAACTATCAAATATATTACTCAAAGAAACAGCTATTTGGCTCAAACCACATATATGTGAAGCATCTGCGCAACAATTATCTATTCATTATATACTATAAGTCTTTGAGCTTTTTTTCCTCCTTTCCTCCAATACCATAACTATCTATAATATATTATAATAACAAGAGTGGGGAGAAAAAAAAGAAAGGGAAGCAGAAGAAACCTGCCTTGTACAATTTTATGAACAATCGTATTAGTACAGGAAACTTATTGGGATTAGCTATCAGAAATAATGTTAATCTAACTAATATGGGGACTAATAGTAATATGTTTCGCTCCACAAATGATGTCAATGAAATATCGACAACAGTGAAAATAGGGATTAGGAATTGGCAAAATTCTAATCCATCTAATTTGTTAAATTTTCTTTATAGAAATACCGGCATTAATTTGCAAAATGTGGTAACTGAAGGTCCATTAATTGTTGGGTATGTGTCTAATAGAATACAGGCAGAACATATTGTAAAGTGTGACGGTATGATGTTTTCTGGGAATAGATTAAGGATAGAAATAATGAATGAACGTGTACCCTCTACAGCAAATACAATAGAATTTTTAAGAAACGTTATCTTGAAACGTTATGATATACAAAAAAAGATGCTCAATTTTGAAAATTTAGATCAAGATCAAGATATGATTCAAAGGGGCATGATGTCTAATGTGTCCACTAGATCCAGGACTTTCCCTGCATTAATCAAAATTGCGTCGGAAGAACCACACATGATAGTAGAAAGTATAAATTTAGCAAATAATAAATTAAGAGATATTAATATGGTGTCTACTTTGCCTAGATATTTCCCCAATTTGAAAAATCTATGTTTGGCTAATAACCATATAACCAGGACTACAGTTTTCGAAGTGTGGGAGAACAAATTTTTGAATCTAAGAGAATTGTTGATGTTGAACAATTCAGTAACCAAATATCATGGTTATAAGAATGACATGTTAAGAATTTTCCCCAAATTAGTTATCTTAGATAATATTATTGTAAGGGATCAAAACAAATTAAATTCAATATATAAGTTTCCCATCAAAATTCATCAGTTTTTTTTTGAAACCAATCAATTAACTTCCACGGCTGGTGAATTTATAACGAGTTTTTTGAACTGTTGGGATACAGATAGAAATCAATTATTACCTCTATATACTACGGATTCTCAATTTTCAATGTCTGTTGATGGTTCTATTCCTAGCAGTAGCGTGAAAATAAGCGATCAGACACCTTCATTTGGTTATTATATCCCCAATTCTAGAAATATAACGAAATTTTCTAATAGTATGAAATGGCAAACCCGTTTAGGTAAAGGTTCAAATGAAATTTCAACATTATTTAAAAAACTTCCTAAGACTAAGCATCACTTACAAGATAAACCAGAGGAATATAAAGTGGAGGTTGTAAAATTCTCACAAATTAATGGAATATTGATAACCTTGCACGGGTATTTTGAAGAGGTTGAAAAACCTGAAGATACATCATGTACCATTGGTAGTAGTGGTAATCAGATGGTAAGAACATCGTATAGAACAAGAATGTATGCTGGTTCATATAATAATAATAGTAATAGTTACAACTTTAAGACATCTGTGAATACAAAATTATCTAAAAAAAGTTTTGATAGGACATGGACATTAGCGATGGTAAATAATAAACTTGTTGTTGTATCAGAGATGATGACTGTCAGAGCATTTTCAAGTAATACTTGGTCGTCTCAAAACACACCACAATCGTATGCAAGTTCTACTATTAAAATAGAAGAGACGCCAAATACATCGTTGAGGATATCATCGCCACAGATTGGCAATTCATCTGGAATTGGATTACTGATACCACCTAATCATAACTTATTGCCACTACAAATCGAATTGCTTAAAAAATTACATGATATAACGAAACTAAATTATCAATACACGTACATGTTAGCTGAGCAAAGTAATTGGAACTACGATGAAGCAATTAAAAATTTCCAAATGAGTGTTAATAATTTACCAAGGGAAGCATTTTCTCAATGACAGTTTCAAAATAATATAAGGAATTGAGAATGAAATAAAAAAAAAAAACAGAAAAGAAAAGAAAAGACTTTAATCAAGATAATGGTGCAATGAAAAAGGATGCAACCTTTAATATATAATGTGTTAAAATACGTAATATAATTCTATGTTATATTATGTTTGATAGGATATAGCTTAGATAGTGCATATAGTAAATAGCATTAGTTTTATTTTATTATACTTAGGAACTCTGATTAGATTTAATTGGTTAAATTCTCTTGGAATTAAAAAGCAAGCAAGTTTATGTTGTATCTTTTCACAGAGACTTAATTAAATGATTGTGGCAAAGTATTTACCACTTATTCAAAAAGATTCCTAGCAACAGCCGCTACTGTTTCGTTTGGACCACGTTAAATTTCTCTTGTAGCAGTTTAGTTGAATCATAACTTTTTTTTTCATCAACTCTCTTTCAATATTTCATGATAGTAAAAGATAAACTCGCCGTAAACATTAATTGAGCTATCTAATTGAAAATATAGAATTTCTTTTATCTGAGTAAGATATCAAAAAATTCAAAGTTGTCCCACACTAAAAATAAAGGGGAATTATTTAAACTAGTCTCTTGACGTAATGTATATCTTGAAAGTATCCATATGATTCTAGCAAATACATAATATAATAACCTAATAAAGACACTTTAATTACTGATCAAATATTTGTTTCCCCTTAAACAAAAAATGTACTGACTCTTGTAAGCTCATTGAATTTTGATAAGGATAGTAAGTTTTTCATTGAGATGTTTAAAATCTGAGCAAGTTCTTTTTTATATGCTAGACATCGCATATGCTCGAGATCAGGAGCATGCTGGATTACTGGCTTGTTTAATATTGTGTTAAACTAAAGTATAATATTATACCTTATATCTTAAGTCTGATGAAAATTTATCCAATAGGCCAGAAGTGCCTTTATATCTAACAGGATAAAAGGTCAAACCAATAATATGGCAAACAATAACTCTGGAGTGACCTTGGATTCAAAAGTTACAATATTTTATTGTGTACATATAAATGATCCGGTTATAATTTGTAATTTTGTTGTAAATTTTTTTATTTTTAGATATAGATTAAACAAGTTTCATGAACCTCTGTTAACTTACTAATCCCATAGTACTGTCGTTTTATTAACATATCAACTCGCACAAGCTTTTTTTTTTTTAATATTTTGTACACATGTTGAGATATTTAACATTAAACAAAAATCGAGAATTGTAAATTTTTGTGTTTTCATCGGAGGTTGTTAAATATATTTTGTATTCAGGCTTACTATTATATTAACAAAGTATTGATAATTTTTTTATTTAGAGTACACTGTATGATATATTTATGTATATAAAAAAAATAGAGACCTAGATCAATACATTATAGTACAAAAACTTCAAACAGAACAACAACAAGCAAATGAGAGCTCCACCACCCCACAGAAGGTCATTAACATTAAAAATCCCATTATTTTTAATTAAATTAAAAAGAAAACTTCAATGTAATAATTGGAAGAAAAGAAAAAGGATCCACAGACTACATAGAATTCATAGAAGAAGGGAAACTAAGAATTTAGAAATACCTGAATTTGACCTTAGAGCAGAGGACAGTTATTCAATGAAAACAGAGTACTTACCTACGAATATTGTAGATAAACCCTTATTGATTGCTACTTTCAATAAAGATTGTACAAAATTTCCACAAATAAATATCTTGGAGAGAAGCAAAATGTCCCAATTGCATTTGAAGAAAAGAAAATTTAAGTTAAAAATATTAAATTACAATCCCATCAACATTTCAAACAATGTTGACAATGCAAATCAACAATTTAGGTGTGTAACTACTATTAGGTCAATAAAAAATTTAGTAGACAATGATGCGGATGTTAGACCAATTTTTCATAATAAAAATATTATAAGATGTTTCTCATTGGAGGACTTAGGGGATAATGAAAGTAAAACTAATAATAATAATAATAATCTGTCACAAAAAAAATACATTAAATTTGTTAATAATGGTGTTTTGGATATCAATTCATTACCTTCACTAAGAGCTACAGAAGCTCCAAATGTCGCATCAAAGGATCATTTGAATATTCAAAAATTTAATCAACAAACTCAGAATCATTTTCTCAGTGATACAAAAATTGAAAATCCTAGTCCGGTTAATAATAAAAAACAGGTAAGTTCATACATTGGACATAATACGAAACATAAGTTGATTAAAATAATATATCATTCAAAACTTATATATCAGGACAACTAAAAAGAAGAATCGGTGATAAATGCATAAATATATATAAATAAATAAAAGAACAAATAAATACATAAATAAATAAATAAATAAATAAATAAATATATATATATATATATAAACAGAAAAATAAATAGTATTATAGGTAAGTTTCCTGACAATTTTGATATATATCTGATACTCTTTCTTTTTTTTTTTTCCCCTTTTTATTTTGGCATAACTCACCTATATCTATACACCTAAACATATGGCTTTAACAATCACTGTTCATGAATATATATGAACAGACACATTTTTTTTTATTTTTACTTTTTTAGTCTGTTCTGTCTTATCCTTTCTAACTGAGTTAGTTGACATCGTTAACACCAGGCTCTGGCTCTAAAGTACCAATACATGGATATTTCTTATCGAAGAAATCCAACCATTGATTCAAAGCAGCCTCTTGACTTTCCGTCAACCCCTGTAAATCATCAATTGGTTCATCCCAATCTCTAACCATTGATTCATCAAAGGAATTCATAGCCAACCCTCTAGATGCATCTTTGCCAGCAAAATTGTTATAAGGACCACTTGGACCATAAAAGGATCTACCAGTAGTACAATCGTAAACTCTACCTCTTATGGCAATAAATATTTTTTCGTCATCATGTCCATTATATTTATATAAAGTACGTGGATAGAATATACCTTCTACTAATGGATCTGGGGCATTATCCTGCGGTGGACATTCTTTGCTCAATCCAGTTGGATCTTCTTCTCCTCTACCAAAGAAAAAATCTCTGACGAATGACATATCTGTAACTTGAAGGTTTCTGATTTAAATATTTTATCGAATATTGATAACAGGTTTGTCTGAACAACAAGAAACACAATGGATAACACCAATACGTGCAAAGGGGAAGTAACAGCTGAAAAAAAAAACAGAAAACTAAACACACCAACGCACAAACCCAATAGTTTAGTATGGTATTGTAATTAAAGCTTACGAATTCCAAGTCCTCAAAGTACACCATCTGTACAAACACCAAGGTTTCGAATCCAATCTTCCTCGTACAAATTCCAAGACTTGTTTTTAAATATCGATCTCTATAATTATTTATTTTTTTTTTCTCAACAAATTTCACGGGATCACATCGAAATTAAATAAGCAAACAAATATATAACATACAAACATACATACATATATATATTGTTAACTGCAGACTAGAAACGTACAATAGGTACTAATATTTTGTTATATCTGCATATTTCTTCAGTAATGTGCCAATCTAAAGCAATAACTCATTCTTGTTTCTAAGCATTCATTCGGTGTCCTCACCCTTCTAGTCATTATTTCTTTACTTTTCCTTTTACAATGATCATCATCTAACAAAAACGTCAAAAAATAAAAATAGTAAGATTCTGTTGAATATATTTATTGAGTTGACTTGTATCTCTTCAAAGTTTCTGTATATATATATATATATATATTGATTTACATCTAATGCATGCCTCCAAGATTATTCCACTTTCTCTTGTTATTTATTTATTTATTTATTTATTTTTATTTGTAGATGTTGTCTTCATCGTTCTCTTCAACAAACATTTCTGCTGATTTTCTTAAGACCTCTGCCACAATATCCATTTGTTTCTGTGCCATGTCCCAATCGCCTTGATCAATTGCATCTCGGACACCGGGGTAAGTCCAATGTCCATTGCCATAGCCACCTGTCCACATAGTAGGCGAGAATAACACGTTTTTGAAAAATGTTCTGCTAGGCAGCCCCTCTAAAGATAATTGCCGTCTACCGATATTTGATAGCTTCCTATTCCATGTCCAACGACTCACAGAGACTAACGATGGCTCAATGCCATCTTGCACCATAACGATATGATTCCAGGTTCTGATCCATGCCTCCCATTCCAATCCAATTCTTTTCCAAAAAGTTAAACTTTCTTCGACCGACTGTGTGTTTAATCTATGATTTATCTCATTTTGGAAGTTGTTTAATACATCTAACATTACATTACCGAAATTTGTTAGATCAAATTGAATGTATGGGTAGTCAGATAATTTTAAAATCCCTTCAAATATGTACAACAACAACTCTTCTGCGATTTCCTCCTTTGAACTATCATGTAACAAATCCTTTATTGAATCGAATGTATCATCTTTGGTGTTAATTGGCAAGACTTTATCCCTGATAGATGGGTTTGAGATCACAGTAGTTGGGATCCCGTTTGCCAGATATGGGATCCAATCACCATATTGTTGAACATGTTCAACATTAACATTAAAACCATGCGTGGGGATAACATTTTTATAAAAATTGTGTAATAAAGGGTGTGTTTGAATATTAATGTGTCTGGCAGAGTCATCCCAGATCCCCAGTTGGGTAATATCAATAAATGAATAAACTTCGTCCTTTAACGCCGTCAACCGTTCCTCGATCAATTCTGTAGCGCCTGCATAATTAAATTCGCTACCACCAAACGATATGAAATATATGTTTCTCAGTGGTTTCCAATCGTATTTATACTTCATTTCTTGACACAACTGGATCAACGATAATAGGACCGAGGTCCCGAATCCAGGGTACCGAGCACCGTAGTTTACAGAATTTCTGGACGCTGCAATGACAATTGCTTTATCGTCTTGTTCTCTACCCTCAATCTTACCAATGATATCAAACACAGGTTGTCTCTCTTTGACAGCGATATCAACTTTCAGATCAATTTTGACCTTATGTGGACCTGTAGAACCGCTGTATAGACCATCTTGAAATTTGAGTCCAACACTTTGGAGATGTTTCAGTATTTGCTGACTTTGGTTATATGATAGTGGTAGGATTGGAATTCTTGGTACATTCCTAGCATCGGATATATCAATCTCATCGATTAAAGGACTATTATAACCTGGCGTCAATATGTCACCGGTACCGAATTGCGACAAAGAGACGGGTATTTGCTGCACCAAATCGTTGTCCTTCCCGTTCCCGTTCCCATTTTTGTCATCTCCAGCATCAGATATAAATAAAATAGCCTTTGCGCCATACTGTTGGGCCAGCAGTATCTGTTCATTAGGGAAAAGATCGTATTTCAATAGAAGTATAAAATCCGAATCTAAATAGCCGTTACTTCTCAATTCCTCCAAATTCTTCTTTGTGCCTTTATACCCATAGAGCAGGTTGATATCTGTGAGATGGCCCGATGGAGACATTGGGTTAAAATTATGTTGGTCCAGCGGGATGGTGACTTGCTCTTTGCTGTCACCACTAAGGATCAGAGTCAGAGTGGAATTGCCAGTTGGGTAATCTGAATACGCCATATATTTAAAATCTTTAATAACCCTCAAGTTATTTGCGTCCATGGACTCAGCGATATAATTGGATATGACGATGTCACCTTTAGTCCCCGAACTATGCTGCATAGAACTAATATATTGTAGATCTCTTTCCAACTTAGCCAAATCCATTGACTGTCTAGCGTATTGGATCAGGACTTCGTGATCAGAGAACATCCCACCGAAATGGGAGGATCTATTATTTGGCATAAGTCCGCTGGACATGACGTAGAAGGCTATCAAGGACATCAAGATGATGTAAAACAGTCTCCTAAGGATGATTGGGTTACCTATTTTATTCAGATAGAAATCTATTCTCTCCTGGACATGGTAGTATAATTGTGTTAAGGGGTCCATCACGTTGAACCTGACCGGGGTGATGACATTGTCGTTGATGTTATTTATGTAACGGTTGAACTTATCTCTGATGTTCCCTGTACTAAAACTGTTTGTATGAAGATAAGAGGAAGTATTGGGATGTGTATCCATGTCCATATCCATGTCCATAGGATCAATACTTTGCAGATCGTCATAACTAGGAGGATTTGGTGGTAAATCCGGATTTCCAACAGAAGAAAAATTAGAATCTTGATTCTCTATGTTATCGAGCCGAGTCAGCATACTTGTGTTGTCGTTGCAGTTGTTATCGTTGTTATGTATTTCTATTCTAGCTGCACCAGTTTCATCTCTAGGTAACCCAGAGTAATGATTGTTGAATATTCTAGGGATCCGCATAGTATTAAGGCCAGCAGTAATATATATCTACAAGTATATATATATATATATATATATATATATGTGTGTGTGTGTGTGTGTATTACCTTCTCGTTGCTTGTATCTCACCAGAGTAACTCACCCTCTCTCAGTCCTATGTATATATTAAGCACACACACAAGTATATCTAATATATATATCGATCTATATCATAGCAGCTTGGCAAATATCGTATGTCTTTGATGTTGCGATGTGATTATCTTTTTTATTTTTTTTTCTTTTTAGTTTCTTTTTTTGGTGGGAGCACCTGGTTTCGTTAGTAAGCATGCTTAGTAAGTGGCGTATATTTTGCAAAATCAACTGGCTGAAGAACATATACACACACATATATATATATATAGATAGATATTTATATATGAACATATATATAAACATGGAAACACACGCAGACATCATATATATATATATATATATTTGTGGTAGGATTTTAGCAACTCCCCCGCCAAAAAGAAATAAAATTGAGAAGAAAAAAGGATTACCAAATATCGGTACCTCTTCTACTACGTAACCCTAGATACCTAGCCACATCGTTGAAGATATCGTCCAGTTGCTCCCTTGAATACTCTTTCAATTCTTGTTCGATTTGTTCATCAGTAATCAAAACCTCATTAGAGAAAGTTTTATCGGTGTTGGAGTTGTCGATTGAGAGGGATAAATTTTCGATCTTTTCGTCCAGGAACTTATTTAGTTCAAGCCTATCGTTCAAGGTCGCGGGCAAACATTCATAAAACCTGGCCAGTTTGATCAAATTGAAATCATCGATATTGACAAAATCACCCAGTGTTCTTGGGAAAAACCCGTAGTCGTATTCTAGTCGATATTCATCTTGGTGATGGGTACCAGTTTTTTGGATGCATGGTGTGTCGCCATCAGGGTTGGGTAAAGGAGCCAAAACGTCCGTGGGGTCTGCTTTGTTGCAGTTAATCATTCTTCTGATTGATCTCTCCTCGATATTATTCAGTTCTATTTGTAATTCACCCACCAGTTGGACCAGATCCTCATTGGTGACGAAATCAGTAGTATCAAAATCAACAAACTTATTAGAAGAATTCTTATTGTTGCTATTACTTCTGCTGCCCTTACCCCTACCATTATTACTATTACTATTACTATTACTATTACTATTATTTATTACATGTGTGGCATGGTCACTGTTGCTTGGCACATTCAAATCTGAAACATCTTGTCTCTGCTTATCCATCTGCAACTCAAGGACATTCTGTCCTGTCTTTGTAATAATCTTGTTCTGTTTTTGAACCAACTGTTCCAGTTGATATATTCTTTTCTTCAATTCAACAATTTCGTCCTTACAATTGCTTGACATGATGTGGTGATACTATAGTTGTTGTTGCTGTTGTTGTTGTTATGTGTTCACCTACGAAGCCTAGTACATATTTCTCTGTGTTCATATCATATTATATCATATTATATCATATTATTATTATTGTTTTTATAACATTTGGGTGTTTTAGCGTGCGCCGTGGGGAGTGACAGAACGAGGGGCGGTTGTATGGGTTTTAAAACTTTTCGCTCAAGAAGAAGAAAAAGAAAAAAGAAAAAAACGATGAGAACTGCAAATTGAAAATTGAAAATTGAAAATTGAATTATTAAAAATTGAATTATTAAAAAAGTGAGATGAGGTTACAGAGAAGGATCCATTTGTGTATTGCTTACCTGCAGTTGCCTCTCCACCTTGTATGATTATATAGGCACCCCTCCTGTGTCAATTAGTACTCTAAACTCCATCGGACCACACACACACACATACAACAGAATCTCTGTCTTTTTCTGTCTACATATATATAAATATATATGATGAGTTCAAAGATATTGAAATTGTTAAATGATAACCCATACGGCCTAGTGAATTCCAGCAGCTCGGCCAACCAGTCGTTGGGACTAGTAAAACAACATTTGGATTCTGTCATTAGATCCTATAAACAGTTGGCCGCTGGCGAACCTTTCAAAACGGGGCTGGACCAGATTATTGTCGATGGGTTGGACGCTAACCAGGTCTGGTGGCAGGCTAAGACTGTTCTTAATAGTATCGAGGGCGATTTGATTAATAGAATCCAGGATTTACAAAATATTGCCTCTTTAAATGATCAACAAGCGAATGTAGAAGAAGAAGAAGAATCACAAGAAGAAGAAGAAGAATCACAAGAAGAGGAAGAATCACAAGAAGAAGAAGGATCTTTAGAAGAGGAAGAATCACAACAAGAAGAAGAAGAAAGTGAAGAGGAGATTGAGGAAGATCAAAGTGATGTTCAATCTGATGTCTATGAAGATGCAAAGGAAGATATATCTATCCATCAAAATAACTCAGTATCTGATAGTGAAAGTGTGAAAGACGAAGACGAAGAAGATGAAGATGAAGAAGAAGACCACAATGACGAGAACACCACAGAAAAGAATGAATTGAATGATAGATTTTTTGATATTGACGAATTCAATAAACAAACATTGGCTTTAGAAGAAGGGACAGGTCTTCAAGAAGATCAAAATGATGAAGATGATGATCTTGATTACTTTGGCGATATTCCCTCAGAAGGTGAAGATGAAGAGGCATTATATTATGACGATTTCTTTGATAAACCAATCGAAAAGAAACTGGGACCCCAGAGAAAGATCCAAGAGACAAAAGACTCAAGTCATGACGAATTGGATGAAAGTGATTATGAAACTGCAATGGATTCAGCTAAATTAGACTTGTTTGAAGAAAATGATGAAAGTGAAGATGAGGATGCCAAAGATATGGGAAAATTATCAAGTTTTGAAAGACAGCAACTGGAGATACAGAAACAAATCGCACAGCTAGAGAAAGAAGCCATTGAAGAGAAAAAATGGGCTTTAAAGGGTGAAGTAAAGGCTAAAGATCGTCCAGAAGATGCTTTATTGATAGAAGACTTGGAGTTCGATAGAAATTCAAAACCCGTCCCTGTAATAACAAGTTCTGTGACAGAATCCTTAGAAGAAATGATCAGAGATAGAATCAAAAATAACAATTTCGATGATTTATTGAAAAGAACAGTTGTCGATATACAAAATAAAAAAGTTAAACCGGATTTTGAATTAAGTGACACAAAATCTTCGAAATCATTAGCAGAATTATATGAGGATGATTATAAAGGTATTGATGAAAACATGGAGATAAGTGAAGAATTACAAAGGAGCCACGACGAGATATCCGAATTGTTTGCCAATTTAACCTATAAATTAGATGCATTATCATCAGCTCATTTTATTCCAAGGCCATCTAAAAAGACATTAGAAGTCAGAGTGGATACTGCAGCCATCACTATGGAAGATGCACAGCCATTGACTATGTCCTCTGCATCTACCTTAGCACCACAAGAAATCTATTCTGTCACCAAGTCTGATAACTCAAACGAAATCAGATTAAAAGATGGTACCACTATGTCTAGAGATGAATTATCTAGAGAGGATAAGACTAGGTTGCGTAGAGCTGCCAAAAGAAAGAGAGCCAAACAATTGGCCAAACAAAATGGCAGTGTCAAGAAGAGTAAGAAAGATTCTATCATCCAGACGTTATCTAATGCTAAGAATATTACAATCATTAATAAGAAAGGTGAAAAACAAGATATCAAAGGAAACGCCGTTTCTAAGCAAAATAGTAACGCAAATAACATTAAAAATGTAAAATTATAAGAACGTTTCATGTAAAACTAACACATATATATATATATATATATATATATGAGTGTGTGTATAGAAGTAACATTTAAATGTTTCACTCATTAGCAAATATCTTACTGTCTCACATATAGATATAGCATAACATTGTGATAGTAATGGTTCTTAGTTCCACCTAAATAAACCTACAGAATCCAAAAATTAGGATAGACACAAACAAATTTTATCCAAAAACATTCTCTGTCAACCAATCACACTAGTTCTTACAACTAATATATATCTACTGATGTTACTTTGTTAATATGTTGCAGTGGAAATATAAAATCCTCCATAGCTGCAACTTATACTAGATCAACATAGTCATTTAGTTCTTACTAGCGTCATGTTCCATTCAATAATATAGGAGTAAATAACTGCTTATGATGGCTAAGGAGAGGGTGGGTGAATGAATAAGATAGAGAGAAAACAGTAATGACTGTACCGCTACTTTAATTGAGTGGAACTTATAAAAAGCAAGAGAAAAAGGGAAATTTGTTTTCTTATATATGGAGCCCTTGTTTGTATTTTATTTTATTTTATTTTATTTTATTTTATTTTATTTTTTATTTTTCAATTTTGATGTTGTTTTAAAACTTAAATTACAAAAGTAAGGTCCAAAGCATCAGGAATGAAGTTTATATCGACAGAACATAGTGTTATTATTGAGTATAGTATACCTATGCTGATTAGAATTAAAACAAGTTGGAGATCTATCTGTGCAAAACATTATAAGATAAGAATAAAGGAAAAAAAAAACTACTTATTATTAAATATAACTAGAAAATGAAAGTTGTTATGGTAGATCCCAGTAAATCCAAACCAGATAAAATGAAAAATAATAAGGTTTCCAGTTTCAAGGGTAGAAACCTCCCCGATAAAATAATCTTATATAATGGTAATAATAGTACCAACAACACTACAAATAAATCAACTACACAGAACCAAACTACATTCAAAAAAATTGTTGAATGTAAAATAGGGTCCAATTCATTAAATAGATTTAGAGATATTAACGATGATCCAATAATCAATTATCATAATCTAAAATACAAATTTGACAAGAATTCATCAGGTTTAATTAAGAGGACAAATATACGTGATAAGAATCTATTAGATGATACTTTACTAGATCATAAATCGTCTTTATTAGGCAAAATTATGATTCTAAATAGCATAAATAATCAGTACAATATATCTGATATACAAAAAAATACAGATACAGACACATTAATAATTAAGAGATACCCGAATCAGCTAGCTTCCAAAAGATCAATACAAAGTTACCAAGATATAGTATCGTCAAATAAAAATAAAAATAACGGAATAAACACCATTCATATGACATTACATTCTGATGAAAAAAATATAGCAGATAAATGGTCTCCTTCTCCATCGACCAACTATAAAGTTAAAAAGTTGACTTTTGTGAAAACTGTTCCTGTCTCAAATGGTAACATCAGTAACGTTATTGGTAATCATATTCAAAATTATGAAAGGGTGATTTTAAACAACACAAATTTCGTTAGACAATCAGCCAAATATACTTTTGAAAATAATAAACTAATAATAGAGAAACCATCCGATAAAACTCATAATGAGGAATTATTATTTAAAAACGAAGATTTGCTAACTGGTGTAATATTTTCAGAAAAACCTTCTCACTTGAATGATGCTCCATCTATTTCAAATTACAAATTTCAAATGTATCAAATGGATAACCGCATAGATCATAAAAATTTGAATGCTAAACAATCAAAGAAAACAAATATAAATTCTAATAATAGATCGCATCAGACTTCTATAAATCCACCTATATTAGAAGGTTATTCTACACATACATTTAAAGTTAATATGAAAGATAGATAATTTTATTAACTTATATGGGTTATTTTAACCATTTTATATTAATTTAACCAATATCATAACAAGCTATTTAGTTTTGTTTATCTTCAAACTATATCGAAAAGGACACTTTGGAAATTCTTTAATTTGATTTCTGTAATTATTTAATAAGAAACGTTTCACATATATTATACATATAATTTTAATACAAATATAGATATTCAAGAACATTTATGCAACATATATATAGTACAATATTTAAATTTCATCTGCATTGTGTTTATTTTAAATTTTCCTTTAAAAATGCACAATTATCTAAAAAATATTTTTTACAATGGTTATAAAGATGTTAACTAGAACTACATATATCAAATTAATAAAATAAACTATCTCCAATCTTACGATTGAAAAAAAAAAGTATTCTTGGACGTTTTTCCAGCGTAAATAGATATACATATATATAGATGTTTTATCCCAATAAGAATAAAGATATTAAAGTCAACATGCCTGAAACAAAACCAGTGGCTTTTAATGAATTACCTGCACCATTAAAGATAGATATTATATTATTAGTAGTAGATGATGTAGTTAGCTCCTCCAAGTGTGATATAGATACAATTGTCTCTATTGGAGTATTTGCAGATGGTATCTTTGTTGTGTCAGAATTAAACTGAATGACTGTCGATACTGCTGTAGTTCTTTCATTACTAAAAAGTGGTGATGAAGATTGTACTTTGCTAATACTTGAAGTATTTAATGTTGGTTCACTTTTACTATTTTGTGACAAACTAGCCTTTGTAGAGGGAAACATAACCAAGTAAGAAGAAATTGCAGTTAAATTAGTAGATGGTGTTTTTATGGAGATGTGTGTATTTCTTGAAATAGAGACAATAGGTTTGGAAATTGGTGATAAAGGTATAAAAGTCGTATATTCTGAAACACTAATACCTACAGATGTAGTACTATTTTGAGTCTGCACAATAACCTTTGGTGTTGCTGAAGAACCGGTAATAGAATCAATACAAATTAAACTACTGGTTGTTGAAGCGATATCTGAAGTGCTTGAAATTCTACTAGTATTGCAGGTAATGTTAAATAAATGAGAAGAACTTAAGGATGGTGCGTGGCTTATGTGGGTTGATAAAGTAGATAAATCAGAACCTACAGATTTACTAATATGTACACTCATGGAAGTAGTTAAAGATTGTGTACGATTGGAAAATAACGGAGTCTCTATGTGGATGACGACTTCAGGCGTGGTGGAACCTAGAGAATCGGTGATGAAAGTGGTTTCTGTGGAGTAGGTGGTGGTGAAGGAACCAGTCCAGCCAGTGGTAGTGGTGGAGGTGACTGTGGTGGCAGGAACGCTGGAGGTGGATGGCGTCTCTATGTGGATGATGACTTCAGGCGTGGTGGAACCTAGAGAATCGGTGATGAAAGTGGTTTCTGTGGAGTAGGTGGTGGTGAAGGAACCAGTCCAGCCAGTGGTAGTAGTGGAGGTGACTGTGGTAGCAGGAACACTAGAAGTACTTGGAGTCTCTATGTGGATGACGACTTCCGGCGTGGTGGAACCTAGAGAATCGGTGATGAAAGTGGTTTCTGTGGAGTAGGTGGTGGTGAAGGAACCAGTCCAGCCAGTGGTAGTGGTGGAGGTGACTGGTCTCTGTGATACGCTACTAGCTACATATGATGTACTAGACACTCCAGATGAAGGGTCGGATGTGACAACAGCATAGTTTTGACCTTGGTCGACTACAAATGTGTTAATAACCGAAAATGATGTGGCATATGTTGTACTTGCTATAGTATCCATACAAGTGTAGGCCGCATCAAGACTGTGAACAATAGAGTTAAAGTTATTAGGTGCCGATTGAAGAGCATTTACAAATAATAATGAATCAAAAGCAGATTCTCCAACATTTATTGTGACTGTATTATCAAAACAGAAATAATTAATATTGCTGGTAGATGAATTTAGGGGAAATAGAAAGTGATTAAGATTATTAGAAGTAGCAACTTGTAAAGAAGAACAATCTAGTGTATAACCTCCATTTTGGTAATCATAATTAATTGTTTGTTTTCCACTAATTATATAACCAGATGAACAGTTCATATCCAAATAATAACTTTCCATACTATTATAAGTTGTAGTTCTACCTAGAGAGTAAAAATTATCCGAATTGGTAGTAGCATCAAAATTAACAGTTGTCGATAGCTGATTGTTTAGAACTATATTCTGAGTTCCTGCCTTAAAAAGTTTGGCACCAATTAATTCAGACTCATACTTAGTTGAACCACCATCATTAAAACTTAACGAAAAAGAAATTTCCCCAGAAATAGAATTGTAAGAAGATAAATCCTTTTGAGAAATACAGGTAAAAATAGAATTATCATATTTGTAAGCACCTTGTTGTGAAACATAACACAGAAAGGCAATAGTTCCATCAGATAGTTTTATATCCATAGTAGAACTTTCATTGTCCAATTTAACACGATAGACATTAGCTAAATCAATTGAGAATGTATCACCTTTAGTAACAGTGGACGCATCATCAATATTAAAATTAAATGTTGCTAACCAAGCTAAGGCTGGATTTCGAGGCCCCAAAGGAGTCAGCGAGAGATCAGAGAATGTTATATCAGTTATTTCAGCTGCTTGAGCTAACAAAACCAAGCCCAAATATATAAATATTTTAGTGAGCATCGCGTGTTGTTTTTATTTTACTTTGTTGTATTTCAATGTGTTCAAGTGAATTTATTCGACTTTTTCTTACAATTTTAATTGTTCAGTTTTTATAATATAGGTCTTTTTATATTAATTTAAAACTGCCTTGTTTCATTGTAATTCAAACTCACTAAGGGGTGATTTATTTAATGGAGTTATGAAAAAAAAATTCTTTGACTAAGGATATCTCAAATATTTTTAATAAAGTAAATAATCGATAAATTTTATCTATACATCTTATTAGGATTGTGGACTAACTAAAACAGGAAAAAACAAATGTAATTATGAAATCAACTTGTTTTAGAAATAGCATTTACAAACACTAATAGACTACATTATCCCCATTATTACGGTCGATGTGGTTTTAATTGAGGTTACTATTATAACAATACAATAGCTAAAATGTCTTATATTCCTCCTTATTATAAAAGAGTAAAACCAGATTTCGAATAAATGTTTAGACAAAAGACAATGTATTCTCCACTACTACAAATGCTCAATATTGATAATCACAAACCCCATCTGATTCACTTTAACTTTATTATCAAATAATAATAAAAGAGTTAAAATAGAGAGTTTCCTATTTGGTTCACTAATGAGAATAATTTTCTTACAATGGAAGAAAACTATAGAAGCAATGATAACACACTGCAAAAATATTCCCGAACAGACCGAATAACAAATTTGGTTAAATAAAATAGATTTTTTGCATTACAAAAATATAAATTATAACCTCAAGTGTACAACATCGATTATTTAATTGAATATAACGATTTTTTGAAAATTGTGGTAATAAAGTAACATAAAATTCAATGGGACATACACAAAGACTCAATAATACATTGAAACAAAGTAACTGTAACTACTCATTGTGACTGATGTTCCACTTGACGACCTTTTTAGATCTTTCAATGAATCTAAGATGTTGCTTTTTATTTTGATATCTCACGTTAGAATTCAACTTATGAAAAAAGAGAAGAAATAACATACTTCAAAAATATTGAATATATCTGTGAATTTCTAATGTACAGTAACCTTGATATACTTTTGTAATTATTAAAAACTAAGTTATTATGAAAGCGCGGCATTATTGTTACTAGTATCCTTTTGCATGAGTTCAAATAAAAGTTGTTTATAGCGAAAGTGTATATCAGCCAATTCAACCTGGATCTCTTTCAGGAATGAGTTAAGAACTCCAAACATTTACTTGTCTAATCAAATAATCATCTTGGTAGGAATTAGAAATGAGTTAGGCTTATCTTTCCCTCTCTTCAGAAACAGGGTTTTCAATACCTTATTCAGTGTTACACATTCAGATATGTAGATATATAGATGCAGTTGAAGGATACTATACCAATTTCTGTGCTCAAACGCAGTTTAGTGGGATTGAATCTTGGACCATCTAAACAAGTTAAGCACTCTTTAATATTTTTCAAGAATGCATACCAACATTTATTTTTATTATTTTTTCCCCTTTTTCTCGTAAGGAATGTCAATTGATTTTCTAAAGTTAGAATAGAATATTGAAAATAAATTGTATGGTCCCAACAACGAAAGTGATGGGGAAAGTAGAAGGGATAAAGAGTAGTGTTGGACAATATTGATTCTAATTCAAAATATTCAGTATTCGTTAAGTTTCGTAAATAGTACACGCAGAGGAAGGTAAAAAAAAGAACTTTTGCAAATTCTTTAAAAGTTTAATATGTCTGATCAACGTGTATTCTCCAGATACAAAGCAAATGAAATCAAATCAGAGTTACAGAATGTGGATCTGAAAAGAGCTAAGATAAGTGGTGCGAGAAGAAAGTTAGCTCTCAAAAAAATTGTAGCAAATTTAATGTTAGGTAACTATGCAGAAATGATCCAATTGTTTCCTGAAATACTTAAGTTTTGGAAAATTCAAGATGATTTGGAAGTTAGAAGAATTTGCCATGAATATGTAAGAACACTCGGTTCTATCAAGCCAAGAAGTATGGTTGAAGCATTGCCTTATATAGTGGATGATTTGAAGAGTCATGATGAAAATGTGCAACTATCAGCATTAGAGACATTAGTCAGTGTTCCCTTCACCAAATTTACAGATGAAGCCTTTAATTTCATTATTAGTCTTGTTAATCGTCGATCTGTTTCCACAAGGTTATTAAAAGCTGCTATTTATTCTTTGTTACAACTAGATGATTTTGACCACGAAAGAGTGATGAGTTTAACACATATTCTTTATGAAATTGTAGAGGAGCATTTGGAATCACCTAGTGTTCAGGTAGCCGCATTAAAGACGTTATATTCTTTATTAGATAACGAAAAGACTATGGATAGATTAAGTTTATCCATTGATGTTGCGTATAAATTATTGGATAACATTCCATCGTTAAATGAATGGGATATTGCGTCTGTTTTGGAATGTTTAGTGATAACAGTGGTTCCAAATACACATTCTGATGCGTATGCCTTGATTGACACCGTATTACCACAATTACAACATGTGAATACTTCAGTAGCTTTAAATGCTTTAAAATTTATTGTATATTTGATAAATTATGTCGATGAAGTGGAAATGTCTCTTACAATAAGATTATCTAATTCCGTTACTGCACTTTTGGAAAAACCATCAGAGTTACAATTTCTAATACTTAGAAATATTATTCTACTTTTATTATCCAGGGAAAAACCAATTATTGAGGTTGATATTTCTTATTTTTTCATCGAATTTAACGATCCAATCTATATAAAAGATACAAAGTTGGAATGTCTCTATTTACTAGCAAATGGAATTACTTTGCCCCAAATCTTAGAAGAATTAGAACAATATTCTACTGATATTGATATCCAGATGTCACGGAAAGCAGTAAGAGCAATTGGTAACTTAGCTGTGAAATTAGGAGAAAAGGCAGCTGATAGTTGTGTAGTAACATTATTTCATTTAATTGAATTTGGAGTGGAATATGTGGTTCAAGAAATCATAGCAGTGTTTAGAAACATTTTAAGAAAATATCCACATAGATATAAAGAAGAAGTTGTCACTCTTACGCATTATATGGAATATGTTCAAGAACCAGAAGTAAAAAATGCTGTAATATGGATTATTTCAAATTATTCAGAAGATTTGGAAAACTATATTGACTTATTTGAGAATATAGTTTCTAGTGTTAAAGATGAACAATCAGAAGTACAATTCGCTATTTTAAATGCCTCAGTAAAATTATATGTAAAGACATTATCACCGCGTATGGAGACCATATGCGAGTTATTATTCAAATTTTTTATTGAAAAAACTAATAACCCCGATTTGAGAAGCAGGGCATTAATGTATTCAAAATTGCTTTCTACAGCTAGCGAAAGACCTGACATCATTAGTCAAGAAACATTAAAGGACCTTTTAGACGGAGAAATACCAATTATAGAAATAAATTCTAAACTTGACCCTATCATATTAGAGGAATTAGAGTTAAATATAGGTACAATTACCTCTGTTTATTTGAAGCCAACAGTTCAAATTTTTAAAGAGAGTAGAATAAGAACTTTACCTGAAAGTCCAACACTAAATGTGGATAAAAATGCTTTGCAGATTACCCAGAATAACAGTTTATTAAATAATACACATGATGAAGTTGATAGTAATGTGTCGGCTTCTCCTGCGGAAACAAATAATAGAAAAATTTCTCGAAATGCAACAATGGGCGATTATGATAGACCAGCCCAGAAGGTTAATCAATTAAAAGGAAAAAGGAAATCCAGCATGAATTTGAATAGTCCAATGAAAACTCTCAGCAGAAAACCATCTATGTTGATTAGAAAGTTATCACTTAAAAGAAATGAATAGTTTATTCATCGGTGAATATTTAATTGTATGACGCTATATGGTTCAATCATGGTTTTAATCAATAAAATTTTTTTTTTCCATTGTACAAGTGATTCTTTATCTAGATAGGCGATAATAGTTGGTTTTAATGATTTGACCATATCTTTTTATTAAAACGATGATGAATAGCGAGAAGTCATTTAAGCATATGTGATAATATGATTTATTGATTAGGAACCCTCTATAATATCACGAAGATTTTTATTAAAACTTCTCCTATTGAATGATCAGATATTATTGGTGGTATTTCATAACTATATAATATGAACATTATATGTGCCTCATAATAATTATTATATTAGTCAAGGACCTTTTGTTATTGAGTACAAAACATAAATCAGTAATAAGATACCAGACATATAGGCACTCTAATATGGTCAAGAACACTTTTTACTCTATCATAATTGTCGATTGTTTTATCTTTTCTTTTCTTTTTTTGTTCTATACATTTTTATCAAAGACTTTAAAATGGACATTTCTAACGCTGTTAATAGAAAATTCATTATTTTTATTTTACAAAATCCATGAATAATTTAAAGCATCAAGGTACAGAAGTCAATCCATGGAATTTTTGTATAAATAATTTATAAATTGAACAGGAGGATATTATAATAGAGCTAAAAATAAATGTAAAGAATGAGATATATAGACTTTAATTTTTAATTTCACATTTTCACGGTTAATTGACAGTAGATAGACAGACATATGTGTAGTTCAATTAATTTATGTCTGGAACTAGAAAGATATATGGTTGAATTATAACTTCATTATTTATACAGTTTAAACAAAATTTTCAAGAACCCAGATGATATAGGTGGTCCATATAACACATATAAGTAATCAAGTATTAAATGTCTAACTAGTCTTTTTGTAGAGGTTATTCTGATAAGTTGAAACAACAGCTGGGAACCTGACGTATTATTGGAATTGCCATTATAGGTTATTTCATACTGTTTTTCTGTGCTTAATCCATCTTAACATTTAAAGCACAAGGCAATTTAAAGTAATCAAACATAACCATCTCTAAAGGTGCAAAACCAAGTCATTAAAAAATCACTTGGATTATAACTTCTCATTCTTTTTTTAAATATGCAACTTTCATGAATTTGGATGAAAACTTGAGTGAACAACGTATGTATTAAACATATAGTTCATTCTCTATCTAAAATATATCTTCTGTTGGTATTGTTAAATATATCTACTATGTTTTCTATATATTACTTATTAAATCAAATAAATATTTCAGCAGATAGATAAAACTGAATAATATCGATTGTATTAGTTTTATTTGCATAAAAAGAAAATACACCCAATCTAGAAGATGCATCTTATTATACTTGCAAGGTAAATTTATTACTCATAAGAAAATTGGGCCATGAGAACTACTTGATATAATTTTTTGAGTATTATTAGGGGAAGGATATTAAAAGATATATTTATAATGTCTTGGGCATGACTACCACTAACTATCGTAAGGGTAACATTAAAGTAGTTAAAGTAGCCTTGTTATTTACTTAACCAAATAAGAAAGATTACCCTGTTTTTTTTTTTTTTAATCTATGGAAAACATAACTTCTAAAAATATATCCAAATTAATATAAACAATTAGCTTCAATACCTTTATTCGAATAGGAAGTATATGAATGGATTGCTCTAACCAATTCATTTACTCAATCTACTAATATTTTATTAAATAAGCAATTCATGAATAGTTAAGTTATTTTTTAGTATGGACTTTTACATCAAGAAAAATATATTCATATAAATACAAAAAAGGCAAAGAAGCAGAAGATAAATTAGATTATCCAGGTTATTAAATTTAGTACATATATAATTCATATATAAAAAAGAACCAAATGAGTTGTATATTTTTACACAAACATTATAATAATTATCATCAGGTTAAACTCTTAAAAATAAGATGCCTTCCCTAGCTTATTTCTTAATCATCAAAAACCATTTGAACAAGATGTGATCTAATCTTTAAGCCCTGAAAGTCCTCCAATCAGCTTCAATACCTTATGCTAACAGTTATGCACATGTTTACACCAATCCTACGCAAGACTTAGTTAATAAGCATAACATATATTTTTTTTGGGATCTTCATTCCCTTTGAATGAGGAAATAATATCATTCCTGATGTTTTTTCAGTTGCAAATTCGAGATCTTTTCTATTCCATGTTCTAACATAATTATATTTTGTATTTCAGTCTTATAACCATTTATTATATATATATATAATGATGTTGTTTCACCAATCTTTGAATTTATATCATATTTATATATGTGTAATACACTTTTCATGATCTTCTTATTTTATATTACTTCTTTCTAAATCTCGATCAACCGCTCAACATAACTTTTGACTTTTAAAGTTATTATCCCCTACATTTTCTATAAAAATGATTTAATCCTAAAATATCTTTTGCTAACCAATCTTACTTCATACAAACCTATTCTTTTTAACGCAAACTTATTTTTTACAACAGTCATCTATTTCTCTTGACTATCTTCATCTTTTTCTACAATAATACAATCATTAATATAAACAGTTATAATAATGGATTTTTGTTCAGTTACATATAAAGTAGAGGAAGATGTGCAGTATTTAAGACCTATAGAATTCATAAATTCTTTTAATGTATTATTCCAATCATATGAATTTCTTTTCAGATCATACAAAGATCCCTTCAATGGTCTAACTACTATATTGTTCTGTATATGTGGAATATAAAGCTATCCATTCAAATCTGCATATAGAAAAGTATACTTTATATTAATTGTTCCAAAAAAAAAAACAACTTTTTGTTGTTAGCTGCAGTGAAAAGAATTTTTAAGGATTGCATATTAAAAACTGAGATTGCTATTTCATTGTAGCTATTTGCCTGCTGCAGAGTACCTCCAGCTAAGTATACAAATTTTATAAACACTATTGCGTTTGCTTAAATAAAAGCATTAACGGGAACGTAACAATCAATTAAATATTTTATTAACACTTTCTGTATTACCATCTGTTTAGAGGTAATTGGTAATGGATTTGAATAATTTGATGTACAACCTTTCCGTCAGTGCTTTTTAGTAGCCTGTTGCAAGCAAAATTTAAATAATTTAATTCTTTATGATAGGTTACCATATATCTCATTTTTTCTCTAACACTTTTATTATTAGTTATAGTTTTTTTCAAACGTACGGAATGAATCATATCTTTACAGTTGTCTTTTGGATATAGAAAATTGATTTTAAATATCTTAAGTCCTTCAATGATATATTTTCATGTATTAATTACAATGCTATTTTCAACATTACTGGCCTCAGAATTTTGATTATAATTTTGTTTTGTTGGACTAAACTGATTATGTTTATTAAAATGAGATTATATATCGGAAGAGACGGAGCTTTATCTGGATTATAAAAGACACCATTTTCATATTTTAACAAATCATCACTATGAATATCTCGTTTAAAAATTTTTGATCTATTAATAATTTTTAACGTTGATGTAACACCTAAATTTGATGTATTTGTATTGTTGTATTTATTTATGGTGCTAAAATTAGTTCTTCTTCTAGCAATATTTTTTTTCTAGCATAAAAAAAAGTTGGATTCCAAGATAGATTAGTGATTTCTCTTAAATTGAATTAACAAGTTTTAGATCTCTATCTGACACAATAAACCTTGGGATGCCGTATTATTAGAAGGTCAATCTGTTTCTTACATTGAATGATCAATGCATCATTCAACTTGATGGCAGTAACATTTTGGAGTTTCAGGATGAGAACGTGTTGTTACTCATCACTTGGCAATGTTTTTAGGTAAATGGATCACTAGTTTATTAAAGATGACAGTTCTTTGCTGTCCTATCGTAGCAAAAAAGAACATTCTTAGCGCTTAACCAAATGGTTACAGTATTTGGAAGAGTCTGATTTTGAGATTGAACATATAAAAGGAAAAAATAATTCTGTTGTCGATGCATTAAGTCGCACTTAGAAAGTTTCTGCTATCAATATTTTCCCATTAACCACGCTGTCTTCGGTTAACCCATAAGAGTGGCATTGATCCTTACTAGAAGATCCATGGTGTGCTGCTGTTTTGGTTTCCTTAGGTGTTGTTGATAAGGTAAATATCGCCGCTGCCGATAAATCACTTTATAAGAAATATATTAAACGCATGCAGTTTTCTTCCAAGGCCCAAGAGCGGTATACATTCGATAATAAAATACTATACTATGACTCACGAATTTGTGTGCCATCAAAAGAACGATTTAAACTCTTACAATTATACCATGATAGCTTTTTACAAGGTGGTCATTTTGGTTAAACAACCACGATTAATAAACTGGTTCCACACTACTACTGGCCGTCAATGTCAAAAACAATTAAGAATTTTGTCCAAGGTTGTTTACAATGTCAGCTAATGAAACGGTACCGTCCAAAGGTCCACGGCAATCTACGTCCTTTAGATGTCCCTTCAGGTCGATGGGTTGATATTTCTATTGATTTTGTCACAAACATTTTGACATCCAGACAAGGCAATGACATGATTATGGTTGTCGTCGATCGATTCTCAAAACGTGTTCATTTCGTTGCTATAAAAAAACATTTGGTTCTACTGGTGTTGTTCGTGCTCTATTTAGATACGTCTTTTGCTATCATGGTTTTCCCTACACGATTGTTTCAAATCGGGATTTTTGGTATATAAGCGGCAACTATAAGGAATTAACGGAAAGGTTGTACATCAAATTATTCAAATCCATTACCAATTACCCCTAAACAGATGGTAAAACAGAAAGTGTTAATAAAATGTTTAGTTGATTATTACCTACTATTGGTAGCAATGATCAAACTGTATGAGATCTCTTCTTACCATAGGTAAAATTAGTCTATAATTCCACTCCTCCGTCTGCTGTTGGTGCTACCTGTTTCGAAGTTGATATTGATTTTATTCCTAATGGACCTCTTACGGATACTGGAAATGTAACTTCTGCTCAAAATGACACTGTTGTTGACTTAACCAAAAAAACTTAAAACTACTACACTATGAACTCGTGATTATTTAAGAGAATACCAAGAAGTGATGGGACCTCAAGATAATCCTCATGGAATGCCTACAAATTTTAAAGTCAATGAAATTTTTTTATCCAATTATAGAAAGTTTGCTGAACATTCGGGAGAGAAAAAAATGTTATGAATTAACAAGATTATTAGGGTTTTAAGAAACGTTAATCAGGGCTTCCACATACAACAATTAGGGTTTGTTGTTATTGTCACTAAATTGTTATAAATTTAAATTCTGAAAATTAGGGTTTATAAAAATTACATAGCGACACATTTAGGTGAATAAAATAATTCAGGTAGCCCTTAGAAGTGATTATGATACTGAGACACATAAATATATAAATTACTAATAAATATAACGCATCGAGTCATTTCATATCACGTATTAAAATATGAATATTAATTGAATATAAATAGTTATGTATTATATAGTTGTTAATTCTAACTAATAAATCAAATATATTTTTTTTTTGTTCTTCTTCTTTTATTATTAATATCTATTAGGTAGATCGTATATTGAATTCGGTTAATCATAACCAAATAATAATTACTTTGATATTAACAATAAAAGTAAGAATATAAAAGGGCTTCTTCAAGATAAAATTGAGAAACAGAAAAAAAAATACTGACGCTACAAAATATCGAATACTGCAAAATTTTTCCCAAGAATAAAATAACTTTCAGAAGGTGTAGTAATTATTTGCTTTCCAACAAATTTAATTTTGGACAAATTTATACTTTATTATTTTTTCAAGTCAATGGATTTCCTCAATTCTGGAATACTTTTTGTATTTACAGATATTATTCTTATATTTTAATATGTTTTCGAGATATACTAAATTGTTACCGTAATAAAAGTAAGCTTCCTCCCCCCAAAAAAAGTAAACAAGTGATAATTTGTTTTGTTTTGTTAAAAAACTTTAGGAGCAATGAACTACTTTCACCAGAAAAAACCTCTTTGAATTTAACAATGGTGATATGTAAATGTGTTTACAAGAAATTCTCGATGTACGACTATAAAACATGTAACTTACTAAGCATTTAAGAAATTATATTCTTTACACCCATATATACTGTATAATATATATTAAATGCTATTAAAGTTTGTCGTTGCTTCTTTGATAGGGTTTAATTTTGGTTTCTTTCTAACTTGTAGAATATTGACGCTGTTTTTTTCGCTATCATTTTTATAAAAATAACTATTATTCTGATAGTTTTCATCATCCAATGAACTATTCGTGATATTAGATATTGACATAATATTCCTATTATTTATATGATCATATTTGGTTACAGTAGGTGTTAGTCTTCTATTACCAACATTTTCTCCTACACTATAAGTACTTCTTTTGACATTATCATTGTTACTGTCTTTACCAAAAATACTAACACAAGGTTCTGAGGCACAAAGTCGACTTGTCATTACATCATATGATTCACTTCTCATTATTATTGACGTATTATTTTTATCATCCATAATTATTTCTTCATGACTCTTCGGTTCTGATTTTATTATAGAAGTTGAAAGAAGTAAGGATGGTGATCCTTCTGATGAAGATACATACGAATCTTCCACTTGTATAGTTTGCTCATTGCTGCCCTCTCGAACATTATTATCCTCAGTCTCATTTCTTATCTTACTTTCTGGTCCATTCTTATCGTCTGTATCATTGTTATTTTTAGTTCCATTTGTTTCGTTAACCTGAACATCATCAATACTTTGACTATTATTATTATTATTATCCTGAGCCTTGTTATTATCCTTATCATTATCATCCTCCTTTTTATTCTTCTTCTTACTATTATTTTTATTCTCAACTATAGTGCCGTTTTCCTCAATATTCTTATTAAGTCTTTCAGTTGTCAATGTCAATGGTATAAGTATTTTTTGCTTATACTCTGCTATTTGATTGTTTGTACGTACATTGCCTTGTAATGTTCTAGGTATCCCAGTAAAATTTTTCCAGCCTTGTCTTTCTTCCTTTGCTGTCATAAAAATATATGGTTTTTTCAACGGCTCTGCCATTATAACAAATTTTGACTTATGTAATTCAGTGTATGATATACCAATTATGATAGATCCACCACATTGTGTCTCCTTTCTTAATAACCTTCTTCTACTAATCTCAGCGTTGTCAATACTAGATTCATCTTGCTCCTCATCAGAGGAACTATGGTAATCGATGTCACATTTACGGTCCAGATTTTGATAGATCTTTGCAGTTCTTTGAATCGGTATAGTTCTAATCCTTTTGATACATTTCTGGAGATGTCGATTTCTTTTTTGCATTCTATTATATTTATTCAATAATGATCTAATATGTTGTTTAGTCATTATTTTCTTCTTAAGTAATTCATTCTCGTCAGTGGGATCATTAATAACCGTGACTCTTTGTAAAGTAGAAATCCAACTTGGAAGATCCAATTTATCATAAATGAGGCCTAATCTTTCTGCTTCATTGATACCCTGATTCACGTCAAATTGATGCATCCTATTCTCCTGTTTCAACATTTTCTTGTGAAAGGATGAATATGTTTCATCGCTTAATGGGTCTATTAGAGTTTTGGTAACATGTTTTTTGATTCTATTCCTATCTGTAGAGCCCTTATTACGGTTGGTATCATCCCCATCAATTCTATTTGTTTTTATTTCCAAGATCATACTCTTAATCAATCCTTTTGATTTCTGAACATCTAACTTATCTGATTTTAAATTTGAATCCAATTTTACGTTCGCATCATTATCGCTCTTGATATCATCGTTATCATAATTATCATCATTATCGTTGTTATTAGTTACGCATTGTTTTCTATTTACTGACGCAATTTGATCATTTTGCCTGACTCTTGAATGAAGAATCAAAAATTTCTTATTTGGATCAATTGAATATTCTTCTTGTTCAAAATCAAATCTACTATCGTCTGAGCTATCTTCTGTGCCTTTAGACCTCAATGATCGCGAATCATTTAAATTCTGTTTTGGGTCCATTATTGATAGAAAGAAAATTCTAAGGTAATATATGTATATACATATACAGGTAAAAAAACTAGGTAATCTACTGAAAAAAATTATAAAGATACTCTTGTGGAGTATTTAAAGAATGTAAATGAAATATTTCAGACAAATTTCTATTAACATTGATCCCAACTCTTACTCACAGAACCATCATTCATCACTTTCAAATCATTCTATCTATTCTCTTTTTTGTTAAGTAAATATTTTCTGTTTGTTTGTATTTTCGGTTTTTGCCAATTTTTTCATTTGTGATTTTTTCCTAATTGAGTAACTCCACCAAATAAAGAAAAAAAATATTACGCATGATAGCGCCTCTTTAACGGTCAACCTTCCCTTTTCGTTCTTTTCGATATGAATAAACAAAATATCGAAGAATCGAATGATGAGTTTATTCTTATTTTCTACTCTCTGAATTTATCCACAAAACGAATATATTATATAGATAAGCAATACTGTCAATAAGCAATTAGTCTGTTTGACTAAGTTTAGAAATGGTTTATGAGTATATATGTATCTCTTCTCCGCCTTCAATTGTGTTAGTAGAACAAACATAAAGAAAGAACCTGACTAAAATAGATAAAGAAAGGGAACACAAGCACAAGGAATATCATATATTATGTTGAATAGGAATAGTAAAAAACCCATACTACCTGCATCCAACGATGTTAGGAAAGAGTATTCTAATAATGAGAAATATAAAGACGATTATTATTTTCATGATTCAAAAGATTTGTTGTTATCCAAAAATAATGTGAAAGGAAATCAAACATTTAATATATTTAAGACTCAATTGGCCATGATTAATTGGAAGTTATTTCTATATTCTTCTTTATTTTGGGTTATTGTAATATCATATTACGAAACATCGTACGTTAAAAGTACTTTAAACAAATGTCAATGGAACAAATGGGAAAAATGGAGTTCTAACATTCAACCTCATCGAGTCGCACTGTATGCTGATCCGCAGATTATGGACGCTCATTCTTATCCAGATAGGCCAAGGATAATTAATTATATTACTAGGGCAATAGTAGATCATTATCACAGAAAAAACTGGAAATATACGCAATACTATCTTGACCCTGATACCAATTTTTTCCTTGGTGATTTATTTGATGGTGGTAGAAGATGGGATGATGAATATTGGATTAAGGAATATAACAGATTCCATTCTATCTTTCCCAGGAAGCCAAATAGAAAGACAATCTTCTCATTACCTGGGAATCATGATATTGGGTTTGGCGATACCGTTATTGAATCAAGTTTTAAAAGATTTTCAACCTTTTTTGGTGAGACATCTAGCACACATGACGTTGGAAATCATACTTTTGTATTATTAGATACAATTTCTTTATCTGACACAACTAATGAAAATATTTCTTCAGTACCTAGGGAATTTCTTAATCAATATACTGCCCAGAAAGAACACCCCTTTCCAAGAATCTTATTAACCCATGTCCCACTTTGGAGAGACCCAGAACAACAGCAGTGCGGTCCTAGACGTGAGTCTAAAAAACCGTTCCCTATCATGCGTGGTGAACAATATCAAACAGTTATTGAAAACTCAATCAGTCAAAATGTTCTTTCCATTATATCACCCAAATATGTCTTCTCTGGTGATGATCACGACTATTGCCATATTAAGCATAGTTACCAACATAATGGTGAGAGTCACACAACAGATGAAATCACCGTAAAATCGTGTGCAATGAATATGGGTATTAACAAACCTGCTATTCAATTGCTTTCTTTATTGAATGATGGAACAACATCAGATACAATACAAACAGAGATTTGTTATTTACCCAATGCATTTTTACCATTATTTATATATGCTTTTTTTTTATTTGTTAATTTGGTGTTGATTATCTACGTCTCTGTAGTTAAAAGTAAACCAACCACTCCGAATCATCTACCTATGCCAGTAGGTGTTGATTATGATCGTAAGAAAAAATACCAAACTATAAATAGGAGAAAGCATACCATAAGACACTACTTAACGTTTATTTTACAACATTGTTCATTAATATTATTTATCATTTGGTTAACCTTTTATTATTATTATACTATAGTGTAATTATTAATTTCAAGATAGTGTTATAATAAATTTTTTACATATCTTTATGCAAATGAGTATATATAAATATGAAGCTAATATCAAATTTGTTCTTAGTTAATGTATTTATTGCTGAAATAAACTCTGCACTACTCATTGTTTTTCTTGGAAAAATCATACCTTATGTGTAGGTATATATTTTTCAATTGCTGCTGTTAATCATGAATCCACTTAAAAGGAACTTTTCTGATGAAATTTAAAAAAAAAAATACAGGCCTGCTAATAATGAACTGGTGGATACACACATATATAAAGTTTAGTTACACTAGAGAAACCCGAATCGAAAAGAAATTGAAATCAGAGTAGTATACGCCACAAAGAAAAGTCATATGAACTATAATAAAGTTAATCAATTTGAACAAAATATTTTGAAAAAACACCAGAGTCAACTACAAGTCAATCATGAAGACGTGTATGATTCTGATGATAAAGGCGTAGATGAACTATTGGATAGCTTAGAGGATGAACTAGAGGATAATGACACCTATGTAAAGTATAGGGAAAAACGATTACAAGAAATATCTGAACATGTTAAGAAAGTAGAGAAACAAATAAAGTTTGGTAATTATGGTATCTTGGACACAATTAATGAGGAATCACATTTGATTAAAATTAGCAGTGAAATTGATAAAATTGTGATACATTTCCAGCTAGATACGTTTCCAAAATGTAAATATATGAATGATAAATTAGGTATCTTAGCACAAAAACATTTATGTACCAAATTTGTTAAAATCAATGCTACAAACTGCCCATTCTTAGTTAAAAGTTTAAATATTAAAATTTTGCCATTTTTAATCGGTTATCATAGAGGCAAAGAAGTTATGAGGTTAATAGGTTTCAGTAAGTTGGGAAACAATCCAGATGAATTTCCAATTGAAAGTCTTGAGCTTCAGTTAAGGTTAGCTGGATTATTAGATTCCACCATTGGATCTAATATTCTCCATCAAAATAGTAGGTATAATAAAAATTACCAAAACGGCAAGTACGTACATGATGACGACAGTGGAAGTGATTTAGATATATGATATTTCTATATATATTTGTTTCTTGGTGAGAATTGCATCACATTTAGTTAAAGAGTGGTCAAAACTATATAGAGTATACAGCTATACTTACACTATCTATACAATTGCATACCTATTTTATAAAGCAACCCTCTTATGTACACCTGAGAAATAAGTGTATGCTTAATGCAAAACCGGCTTTCAATTCTAACAGTAAAGAAAGAATAGTATTAAGGGTAAATGCGTCGATATAGAGCTGTATGCTAATATTTTCTGTAAAAAATATAGAATCTAAGAATATACAGCATTCTCTAATAAAAAAAATATTAAGGTATTAACATTGTTCATTCTTAGATGATTCAAACTTATGTAGTCTTGTCTTCAACTGTTCATTTTCTAATAAAAGATGTGCTCTATGTATTTCACTGTCCCTCAAAGCATTTAACGATTTCTTTAATTCGATACAAGTCTTTGCATAACTGTCCTTTAAGAAATTAAAATTTAATAGCAACTTATGTGTGTTAATAATTCTTTTTTTCATCTCTGAAACTTGATGCATTGTGTATTCTTTTGTTAATTTTTCAGGTATAAACAGTTGTGAATCATATGTAGAATTTGTTGTTGAATTCCAAATATTCTTGTTGCTACTATAGCTATAATTTTGTGAAGCATTTTGTATTCTATTATTAGTTTTTGGTCGGTCATTTTGCATTTTATGGATTACTTTATTATCCATATTGTTATTATTAATATTATTATTATTATTGTCAATAACATTATGCAGAATAGTAGCTTCATTACTACTGTTTAAGATATCCTTGTTACTACCATTTTCTTGTTTTGTACTTTTCGATTCATTATTATCCGTAGAATCAGATGACATTGGGGATAAAGATGCAGGTGATAAAAATGGTGGTTCATTTGGATTACTAATATTTATTTTAGCTGATTTGGTAAGTTTTTCGAACTCTTCAAAATCTATATCAATATCTCCCACCTTCCTTTTAAGATCATTGTCATTATGATTATTTTTATGTTTAGTGGTGGCAATAGTTTCTGTATTTATGATATTGGAATTAGAAATACAATTATTATTTGAAAACTCATGGTTAATTGCATCTGGGAAATCTAGATCATCTAACTCAAAAGAAATAGTTGGAGTGTGGTCTTCACTTAACATATTTTCCAAAATAAATGGTTTTTCTTCATTGCTATGAATATTTTTTATAAAACCATTATTCAACTTTGTCTTATCATTTATTAATGTTTGATTTGAATCCATTGAGCTAATTGCATTCTCAATAACAGTTTCAAAATCTGTTGAAATACTTTTATCATTTGACACTATGCCAATTGGTTGATCTGTACTATTAGTATCGTTATCACAAGTACTATTATTATGGTAGTTTGGTTGTTGATGGGTATGATGAACCAAAGGTTCTGTTTTTGTAAAATGGTCATTAGTTTCATTTAACAAATTATGTAATGTATTTTCCGTTGCTGAATCATTTACATGTCCATTATCGTTATACTTATAGATTAAACTACCAGAACCAACATCACTATTATTATGATGATGAATATTATTATTAGAAGATTCTCCAGGCTCTGATACTCTATTGTCCTCTTGTAAAATTTGTCCAAATGTATTGTCTGTCATAGTCAATATGTGTTATCTATTTTTTTATAAAATATATACGTATCTGTTACTTGTCTATCAATTGTGGAGGGAAAATATATATAAAAACGAAAATATACTATTTAGTTTAATACCAATTTTTATTGAAGTGATTTCTATTTCAGCAGTTTGAAATAACTGTCTTTTCCGGTTTAATTTTGTGGTTAATCTCTTGTCTACACTTTGTTCCTTTAACTCCATACAAGCTGTATCAATATCGTTAGCCCTATACTATAATGAAAAATTTCAAGATGCTCATCGCATCGAGAGAAATTTCAAAAATTTCTAAAAGATGCGCAAAAAAAAAAATTGTTGAATCATCACGAACAACGACAATAGAAAGAAAAAAAAAAACGTTAAAATGTCACAAATTGCTATTGTGACACAAATTGAATATCTGAATTTACGAAATGTTACTGGTAATACATGGCAATACAAGAGAAAATATGTAGAAGTTGCTGCTGTACAATGCAAAAGTTGTAACACAATATTTTGTTAATTTTAAGTAGATATAAAAAAAAAATACTTTTATCCATAATTTGTGTAAGGTTTAATATTTAATATTTTTAGAACAATGGGTTTCCTACTTATCCATTAATTTATTAGAAAGGGATATATAAAAAATTAGTCTATAAAAAAAACAATATGGCAAAATACAAAAATAAAAATTAATAATCATCTATTTCCACCCAGAACCCACATATTTGAGGAATATTCATTAGCTTCCTCATCATCTGAACCATATAAATTTAATGATGCAATTCTTTTAAACACAGTAGGTTTGGGTTCCTTTGAAGCTGCTGCATCATTATCAGAGTCTCCTTGTTTTGTTTCTTTATGCTCTGATGTATGACCATCTTCATTATATAAACTTATATTCAACCGAGTCAAAGTAGATTGCTTACTAATTGGCTTCACAGTCTCTGTGTCTGAATTATAATATTTGAATAAAGTTAAATTACTACTTGAAGTAGTGGTGGATCCATGGACTTTAAAAGGTATACCAGATGGTGGTTTCTGTGAAATATCTCTAGCTGTATTATCCTCTTGAACTGCACCAAGCATTTGGTCTTCTTCTTCTAATTCCCTTAGTAAAGTATTACCATGAAACTCTTTTGAATTATCACTGCTGTAAGTATTCTTATCATCAGTATGGTCCCGTTCAGAAAAATTCATCAATGTGAAATGTTTATTTCTTTCCTCATTTTTTTTGTTAATCAATTTATAAAAAATATTTTCCCCAGAATTACTAATATTTCTATTTAATTCAAATGATTTGTTAATCAAGTTTTTTTCGAATATATTTATCTGTGATGTTGATGTCTTTAGAACTGGAGTAAATGTATTTTCATTTGTAGTATAATAAGGAGAGAGATATGCACTGTTTAATGAAGTAGCGGAATTATGGTTACTTATAGAGGGTGTAGACAATCTGGTGTAAAATTCTGGTGGAATCAGCCCGTTAAGGCTTGGATTAATCGGAAATGTATTGTTATTTGAGTGAATGTTTACTATATTCGGATTAATATTATTGTTATATTTGCGTTTATACTGTTTTGGCGTATATGTATCATTAAAATTACCATCATGAATATAAATATTTGTGAAACTGTTCGGTTTAGGTTTAGTTATACCATCTTCAATAGTACTGTCGACATTGTAGTCATTGGTTTCACTATTATTATGGTTATTATCCAAATTAATGGATGCTTTATCATAGTTAAATGGTTGACTGTGAGCTGAATCCATCAAACTTAACGATCTAAATCTCCCTTTTCTTGGATAAGGGACTGTGTTTAAAGAATTTATATCTGAAGAAGAGCCTGAACGGGACAATAAACTTGGAACGTAGAAGCTGATTCCCTCGTCATTATCATCACTTTCTTCCTCGTCAGTATCATCATCATCATACCCATAATCTTCTTCCTCGTCGTCATCTTCAGAGAATTCTTCACCACTAATAAAAATATCTTCATCGTCAGTTAAAATCGGTTGGTCTGAGTTTAATGGTTTAGGGTGAACTATATTTTTATTTTTCAATTTCATATTGAGGTTCGTTTCTTTCTCCAATTGATGTATATCTTCTTGATCAATCAGTTGTAAAATATCTTTTGTTCTGCTGATTGTCCCGAATGGTTCTTTGTGGTTACTAATGATTTGTGTCTTAAACGGTATCTTACTCAAATGAGGTTCCAAAAGTTTATTAGTTCTCCTATTTATTGACAACGACCTTATCCTAACGGATTTGTCTTTATTAGACGTTAGTACAGTCTTTTGAAAATTTAATAACGAAGATGACTCTCTTCTCAACGCACCGCCAATGGGCCCATTATTAATAGTATTACTGTTGGCAGAAGTGGCAGTACCATTATCAAAGGTGGTCGAGAGGTCATTTGAACAACTGCATGTGCTCGTAGTAGTTGAGGTACTGACACTACTATAACTTGCAGAACTGTTATTGCTAATTTGTCTAGTCAATGGATTTGAATTTGATTTGGACAAAGAATCATTGTATAATTCATCGATGGATCTTTGGTCGATAAAATTTGTCAAAGGCTTATCTGCTAAAATGGTCAATAAAGCTTTAATACCCATGCTATTCGTTATTATAATGATTGTATCTATAGTATCTGAATTTTTTGGTTTATTTTTATCTAAAGAAAACTTTTCATTCAATCTATAAAAATATTCTTTAAACGGGAAATCAGTGCTACTTATACTAGAGGAGTTTATTGGTAATAGATTTGAGTTTGAAATTTCATTGAATTTAATAGATTTTAAAATTGGTTTCTTCAGAAAATTATTAAACCACTTCAAAGAAATCTTGGATACATTTAAATTGATCGTTAACTTTATTGTATCGTTGTATGGTGATAGAATATCATATATGGTTTCAATTAGAAATTTGATGGTCTCCACATACCGTAAAGAACCACTTGATTTGATGGAAAGATTGCAAGTAACAGTTGATGTTTCATTATTTTCATTATATCTATGACATTGAATAAATTTATCCCAAAATTCAGGATCGTTATTTGTAAAAGATTTCCATATGGAATACTTCAATTTGTTTAGTTTGAATTTTTTATTGAATTTTGACAGTTTATTATCGTTTAATTCATCTAAATAATAATCTATTGTAGGGATATCTATGAATACCATAATATTGAATGTTTTAATCTTTAATAACCCTGTATTATAATAACCACAGTTTTTTGTATTACTGTTATTATTATTATTGTTATTATTGTTATTGTTATTTGTATTGAATATTTCAGAATATGTTAAATGATATAAAAAATGTTTACATTTAACAGTAATTTTAGGTTTCCATTTATATTCTGGATTATCATTAGCGTTGTTATTATTATTGTTGTTGCTATGATTTCTATATTGGTTTGGTGTTAAAAAATCTTGTTGTTGTTTTTGTATGGAATCTGCTATATCCATTTTATTTTATTTGTTTTTTTTTTACTGATTCCAATGGTTCCTGTGTTATATAACTGACATAAAACTGGTATTATGTTATCCAAAGTTTATAAGAAACCAAGTAGAGTATGTCAGAGTGAATTTATTAGGTGATTGTAATGTGGTAGTATATATATTATATTATAAAAAATAATCAATACAGAACAAAATAATAATTATAATAATAATGCTAATGACAATAATAATAAGAAAATGAAACTGTATGTAAGTTGGGGAGTATCTGTCTTTTATCTGCAGTTTATTTGAAGTTTTTTTTATTTTTGTTTTTATTTTGGTGGTTAAATCTCAGATGCCAAAACAATATCATTTAACCAAACCCAAAGCTGAGTCACGAAACAAAACGTAAAAGAACAAAAAGAAAAAAAACACAACTCAGCAAGCCAGTCGAAATATTCAATGAATTTCCTTTAACCATTTACATACGCATCACCAAACTCCTTTTCTTCTTCTTTCTCTCCCTCTCT